>QRFJ01006980.1:0-73953 GCA_006176705.1 Cocos nucifera
TTTTCTTTAGGGTGGCCAGTGTAAGAGTAGGGGCAGTTCACTTTCCAATGGCCGTACTGGTTGCAAGGGAGAACACTTTCCTTTGCCCATCGACCTTACTCTTCGCGTTTGCCTACGTTCCTTCGTCTTTGATCCTTCTGACACTTTTGGCTTTTCACAGACTTCTCATTGTTCTTTCCATAATGATTTCTTTTGGAAGAAGTCCGTCTCAATAGCAAGAACTGAGCTTTAGAACCTTTCATAAAAGCTCAGCGGTAACACAGCAGTGTCCTACACAACGGGGCCAAAATTGTGAAGTTTTTATGCATTGGTGGTTCAATTCATGATGAATTGCCCCATATGCATCAGGTATTCAAGTATGCCAGAAGTAATATTCGTTCTGCAGATCCAAGCTCCCAACCTTCAACACCGCGAGCTTCTCAAGTCGTGCCATGTCCTTGATTCGATTGTAGAAAGTGATCTTGGACTGACATGCACAGTCACGACACATCTAGCTTAAAAAGCTCGTTTCGTGACTTGATAATTTGGTGCGCGGACTCTGTTCACCAAACATCTCCTGCAGTGAGCCAACATTGTGGCGAGACATTCCCGATATCTTCATGTGTGGCACTGGAGCTCATCAAAGACATCGAGCCCAAATGTAGTATCTGGCCTTATTGTCTTACGTCACATCCATTTTTCAGAGACGGCTCTTGTTTTCAGTGGATGGACGACGCTTGGTAGGTAGGGGAGGGTCCTGGGGTGCCAAAGATAACATGATGTTTAACTTCTCTCAAACCCAAAATAATTTTGTAGTTCCTAGAGCAATCTTTATAATTGCGGTCCAGGTCAGTCTATGTGTGTCTATATACGTGCCAGTGGGTTGGACGCAGACATTTTTTCTGTAGAGAAGTCACAAGATTCTAAGTTAGATACAGTTAATTTTGGTACTGACATTGTTTAGGGATTTTATTATTTTTAAACCAAATTAGCTCCCACTATTTTCTCGGATCCCTACTACCTCCTCTGTAGAGATGCGAGAAATCGTCGCGCGATGGATGATTTTCTAGTGGTGGTGCTGGTCTACAAACTTGACTCAGTCAAAAACCCTCACCTAAAACAAGGTCTATTTTGGGTGGAATGGGGTTTTAGCCCTGGCCCCCAATGGAGTTGAACAACTCTGTTCAATGATTCTCTAATCATGGTGCACCCAAACTTGGTCTCTAATTCATGAATCTCATCCGGTATCCGGAATATTGATCCACTTCCTTAGTTAAGTCAGACCCACAATTTGCATGGACTGGGTTCCTAATTGGTTCTCTTCACCGTATTCCGGAATATTGAGCCCAACTCATTCCTACCAGGCCCATAGCATCCAATGCCTAATAGACATGGTTGCATCTCTTCGGTGCAACTGAGCCACTTGTTATCCAAGCCGTGAGAACAATCAACCCCGGATAAGGGGCCGCAACCGTCTACCATGGTGGAAAGACTCGGACTATCTTTTCTTAGGGAGAATTGATTCAGGTCTCATTAAACTAGACTTGGCTTAGTCATAACAATTATGACTAAACCTAGTGGCATGGGTTAGCTCAGGATTATTTGACCACTCAGATCAGAACTGTGGTCAAACATGATATGGCCAGGTAAGTGAGGACGTGAAGGAATATGCGTTAACTCGCACAAAGAATTGCATTCAGGTCGAGTAGCTTCCAATTAAAAACCAGTCGGTCCTGTGCCAAAACTACCTTGACACAATTGTTGAGTCAGAACCAATTGGGTTAAGCCTACATCCAGACTTCTAACCTCTGAGCCTAATTAGGTTCTTGCTTGATCGTGACTGATCTTGACCAGACAACTTTAATCCTATTAAGGCTGGTCAATTTAAGCATTGTTGATCCCATCTAACCAACTCTTTGATTCGGTTTTGAAACGCTAGACCTAATTGAGCTCCCAAGCCCGAACCAGTATTATGAATATGTCTTAGATCTGAAATTCTCATTTTAACCTAATTGATATTCCATAAACTTAATTCTTAATTAAGTTGGGTTCATAAACAAAATATGCACAATAAATCCTAGGGTTTCAGGATCTAGGGTTTTGCAGAAAGTAAGTTTTGGGTTTCTGATTAAGGACGAACACGCAGCACCCCTACACGTCATAAGAACACCCCATCGAATGGGAGAGAGGGCTTTTAAAACCCTTCTCGTTCTTATGACCGGACGGACAGAGGAACGCTTTAATCAGGAAACATGTAATCTACAAAAACAAATATCAGATCTATATCATATATCTCATATTATAAGTAGATCTAATCATGGCATATTTTGCATACATCTCATGTATCATAATCATGCATGTTTTTCAGATCTAAATATCTCATAATAATCTAAAAAATTAGATTTAAATTGATTTAATCAAAATAATTCTAATCTTGACAATTATGTAGAACTATTCTACAACTAGTCTAGACATGCATCTATCATATCTCATATGATATTTAAAATTAAATAATTTTTATTCGCTGTTTATCAGATGTTATTATAACACTTATAATATCAGAAAATAGTAAATAAGAAGATCTAAAATATGATTTAATCATATTAAATCAAAGACATGCAAAACTATTCTATAGAACTATTTATTCTAGAACTAGTCATGCATATCTTCATGTTCTTTTAGATCCAAATCATTTAATTTTAATTTTTGATTCAGATCTGATCACATCATCATGTGACATCTGAAATCATGTTTATTTTAATTAAAATAAAATTAAAATCAGATCTAACAATTTTAGAACCATGGCTCTGATACCAGTTGAAGGGAAATCCTGATTTCCCGGTCCAGGTTCGTCCAGATCTGATTAGATCAAGAGATATATTTCAAAAATTTTTCTCTTGATCTTAATCAGATCTTGATATGTTTCAGATCTGATTCTTATTATTTTAATAAATAAAATAAAATAAGATAAATTAAATCTAATTTAATTTACCTGATTGGGTATCCTATTACCCTGTAGATGATCCTGATTGCAGCGGAAGGTTCTGGATCTAAGCACGCAAGCGCCTGGCTCTACCGGTATCCACTGGGTTGGATCTGGAGATCCTCTTCTTCTCTATCACACCTCCAAAAATCAGATCTGGATCTGATCTGGAGGATCTTCAAAACTCTTTTGAAGATCTGCAGTCGTCCTTTGCAGCAGCGCAGCCTTCTGCTTTTGGTCGCCTTTCCTTGATCTGAATCGCACCAAACTAAGTCCAAAACACCTTTTTGGACGTGGAGAGCAAGAGGAGAAGAGACTATGGCATGGAGAAGGAGGGGAGAGGCAGCCTGGGGCGTATCTATTACATTGGAATTAGGGTTGGGCGCAGGGTCTTATTTATAGACCTCTTGTTGATCCAACTCCTCTTCCTCTCAACCAATCACAACCCCTTTGTGAAATCAGAATAAATCTGATGGTTGGAATAGAGACCCCTGGATTCCTCCTTAGGAGGCGGCCTAAGACCAGTCAAACTGGATTCTTAGTAGAACTCTAATTGGAATCCTAAAGGGAGGTGGAGCCTTGTCCAACAAGGACTCCTAGGCGCCCTCCTACTTGGGCTCACGCCACCCTTGGCGGTGCGCCCTTCTCCTTGCCAGGTTCTGGAAGGGGGACAGGCCCCCACCATCTCTCCAATAGGTGGCCATGACATGTGGTCAAAAGTCAAAGGGTCAATGGTCAACGTTTGACCAGTCAAGGTAGACTTTTGACCAAAGTCAAAGAACAAGAAATGGCAGGTGACCAAAAATGGCAGGTAATGTCTTACAATAAAAGACAACCTATCTGACTTGGACAACCTCCAGATCAGACCATATGAAGCGCTCTGATTGAGCATAAACTCCTTTGGCTCAATCAGGACAACTTATTTATGATAGTAAAAGAAGAACGTTAGGTTCAATCGAGTGCTAGCACGATTTCCTTGAACCTAATTGAATCTTATTCAGATCAATTGAACTAGATGAGTTCAATTGATGATCACCAGATTCAAACCCTTGTTTGTGTGACCCAGTTAGGTTTCAGTTTCTGTATGGAATGGGATATGTTCATGATCTCTATCATAGACATCATCGAGAAACTCCTTTCGATGGCATCAGAATCATTCTGATTTCGAACAGCTAGAATGATCGATCGATCTAAATCATTCTTTGCTCCCAAATATCCACCAGTGGACACCTAGCAGTATATGGTTGGCAACCCATCAGAGCTGAAATATGAACCTCTTGGTGGCAGCTACTGTGTGATTCAGTTCTTCTTCTATCTTGAGCCCGATCAGATTAGGGTTAAGGTGAACTCTCGTTCAAACCCTAGTCTCTGTCATATGATGTAATCTTCGATTCGAGTCCAGTGTGAAAATCTAAATAGAAACTCTTTCTATTATTCACTCTGCCATGGCCATGGGCTTCAGGACTTGATTCTCATGATCATCATAGGGCTACTCCTCTACCACCGAGGTAGATAGATCCCATCTTGACTGCAATCTAGTTCCTACAATGAACATGTCACAGCAACATACACCTCAGGGTTTCATATGGCTAGGAGATCGAGTAATGGTGGTAGTCAAACTATAACACCCTCAAGGTGAACTGCGATGTATCTCAGGTCAAAGAACCAGACACAACTACTGCAGCATCGAGTCAGTCATTGACGAGAAGGTAGACTTCTAATGACTACTCGAGGTGGTCACGCTCAGTTGCCCTCGTTCTCTAACGAGTACCTGTACTCTCGCTCCGGTGTCTCCACACCGTAGACTCAAGACTCATCTACTAAAGAAGAAGCGATCGTACACCAACTTCCGGATCAATCACCATCCTCGTGATGATGCCTATGGTGCGGTGAGCTGTTTATGAGTTAATAATGATTATTCATGTCTTAAATTTTCAACTCTTGAAAATATGAATTATCATTACCTTTAACTCAAAGGATGTATCACAGACACTAAATACACATGTGTGATAGAAAATAACCCATTTCATTAATTATAGTCAAAATTACAATTTTGCCTCTAGAAGTGTATTACAAGTGTCAGCCAATTTTGGCTTCTAAGGCACATATATCTAACAGTCTTCAGCGAAAACAAGTATAAATACTGGAAAGAAGTTTTCATGGGATTCATAATGAACTCATGTTGAGCCAATCTAGCATATGATTAATGATCAATTTTGATGAGTTCTCCATGATCTTCATCAAGTCAGGAATCATGAAAAAAAGATTGAATCACACGGTAACTACACCTAGAGGTTTAGATTTTTCTATTCTATTAGGTTGCCACTACATGCTGCTAGGTATCACTGGTAGATTGTGAGAACTCACTAGAATTATTTTTGGATCAACTATCCTTATTGGGTTGAGCTAAAATTATTCTGATCCATCAAAATAAATTTCAATGATATTATGATAGAGATTATGGGATGTCTCACTACTAGATAAAATAAAACCTAAGGGGTAACACACAAAAGAAGCTTGACCCGATCAATTGTTTAGATCACATTCAAATTATCAATTGGATTAATAGTTTAAATTTTGAAAATTGCTAATTTGTAAGTATTATAGATTTGGCAGCTGCTAATTGTTAACAGGGTGACCTAATTACAAGTATTGTAATTTAATTGAGGTTGACTAAATTATAGATCAAGTTTTAATTAATTTAAATCAGATTTTAATTTAATTAAGCTTTATTTAATGCTAATTGGGTTCATTTCTTTAAATTAGATTTAGATTTTAACCCTGATTAGATCAGGTTTGATAGCCTTTCGAATTTGATTCAAATTAGACATAAATTGCACTCGATTTGAACCTAGATTGAGCCCAATTGAACCTAACCTCTTGAGCCTAGGTTCCCTAGGCTTCTCTTTCCAATTGGCCAACTAGTAAGAAGGATGGGCAATGGAAATTCAGCACTCTTCTTTGGTTGCATGCATGAGAAGATAGGGCTTGTTGCCGCCCACTTCCTTGATAAGTTAGGACTCCTATTTAGATAGGGATAAAGCCTAACTAATTAACCCTAATCCCTATCTGATTGTGGTGTGGGATGGAGGAGTTTGGTGCAACAAAATAAAAAGGAGGGTTGGGGGCATGAAAAATGTATTACTGCTTCTCTTCCTCATGTGCCGCAAGCATTAGTTGCTGCTCCTCTTCGTCCCATTGCTATCCATTCTATGCCCCATATATCTCCCTACCCTAAATCAGATATGAGAGAAGAAAGAGGCCTTTGAGGGAGAGGAAAAAGAGAATCAAGAAAGGGTTCTTGATTACTCTTGGTTTTGGTTCAATCTCCTGAAAGTAACCAATGAACTATTTTAAGAAAAAGAAATAAATTCGAGCCAAAATATGAAGCCTGCAAGGGAGCTAGCACCCCCGATGATCTTTGGACTTCTAATAAGGACATCTCATATGGATAAGAAAAGAGGTTGGGCATGTGTGTGGCTATGATAGGACCCCCATAGATCTGATTGATTTGGTTCAAGAAAGGAGAAGAGAAAAGCATCAGGTATACCTTCTTCCATGCTATTTTTAATTACAGTTTTGTGCAATTAAATTATTTTTGCATGTTAGATGATCCTAGGTAGTTATGATTTTAGAATTAGCATGCTTTGAATGATTTAAAAATTATTTTTTAAGTCTGCTTTTACTATGATTAGGATATCGGTAACATTCTATATCCAAACTACCTATTTTCCAACACCCTCTTCTTTTGAGTCTTTAGTGACTACTCTTCTTATGGAAAAGAGCACTATCAGGATGGAAGAGGTTATTTCTTCTCTATTCCATAATGAGATTTTTAGAGAAGAGAACCAAGCCTTGAGTTTAGGTGGTGGCTTAGCTATGATGGTGACTGGAGATGATTGTGGTAGAAGATAGTGGCAAGAGATCATAAGGTGGACGGTCCAAGTTGAAGATGAGAGACTATAGCAAGAGAAAGTGCTACCAGTGTGACAAGTTAAAGCATCATGTTAGAGATTTCCCATAACTCAAGTATCGGACCAAGGCTATAGTGGCGACAGCCCAAGGTAGCGATAATGATGAGATCGATGATGTGTTAATAGTATCAGATGAAGTATTTACTTCTTTCCATTAGTAGATATTAGATTCTATATGTTTGCATCATATTTATTGTAGAGAGGAGCTATTTGACTCCTAGAGAGCAATAAGGGCATTGTTTGTTTGTTGGATGTATCAAACTATGCGACCAAGAGTATTGGAATGGTCGGCATACATGTACATGATGGAACAGAAAGGATATTGGGTGAGGTTTGATATGTACCCAATTTCATAAGAAATCTAATTTCAATAAGCAGATCGGGTTTAAGTGGCTACAGATAGAGAGCTGATGGAGGATCCTGAAGGTCTTGTAGGGTAGTAGGATTGTGATGAGGGAAAGAAAGTATGGAGAATATTACCTCTTGGCTGAAAGCTCAATGTAAGGTGGAGCTTTAGAAGCTAGCAGGAGCCCAAAGTGAGATAGAGCTTTAGCTACAAGTGGATTGGGCATGAGATGCAACACTCAAGAAGACAATAGGTAACATCACAGGGTGAAGTTTCTATTACTATAGGAGGCTATCATGAGTAGCTTTCAGATCAAATGAAGCATAATATATGATGGATATGCGATCAAGCAGCCTGACTTGACTCCCATGTTTGTCCATCCATGATCTGCAGGTGTATGCTCCAGGACATGGGGGTGAGGCAAGATCATCTAGAAAATTCTCAAGATTAGGTAGAGATTGAATATCGAGTCAAGGTGGAGAATTGTTAAATATCTTGAATTTGATCCACAGTGAGTCCACAGCAAAGTCCATGGCAAGGAGAAGCCCAAAAAGAAAGTCCATGCGAAGAATGGCCCGTAGGAGGGGCTAGCCTAGTAGCTCGGCACTGCTTAGCATGCCATGTAGCCTAGCCAGGCATGCAGCCTAGTCAGGCATGCAGCCCAGCATATGCATGTGAGCGTGCATGGCCTGTAGTGTGCGAGAGCCCCAGATGGTCATGGCCTAGACTGCATGGTCCACCATGGTACATGGGGACCATGTCAGGTTCCATGCAGTCCATGTCCTGAGCATGGACCCTTAATGACCCATGGCCCCAAAATATGGCATACGGGGGAAATCACCTAAGTAGGCTAGTGTGGCACATAGTGATTTAGCCGGGATCATGATATGCATAGTGCACGGGCATAGTATCAGGCAAGCGCATGCAATCCAATAGTTTAGGAGTGTTCCAAGCTTGATCTGCTTGATCTAGGACTTGATTGGATGGCTAGAGGCTATTTAGACTAGTAATCGGACTCCTATCTCCATTTTGGACTCAAATTGGACTCAGCACCATAGTTTGGCAGTTGGTAGAGCAGACATAGGTAGAACACCGATAGAGGGTCAGTGGTAGAGTAGAGCATTAGGTAGAGTGATAGTGGGTCTTCTTGGGTTATTTTGAGAGATTCTTTATGAGGGATAGTGCTTCTTGTTGAGAGAAAGAGAATGGTGTACGAGGGTTGAGAGGGTGTATTCTCTTCTTGTAAAATTTTTCTTTTCTCATAGTGAAGCTTGCATGCCCCATGGAGATAAGCCTTGGCTTAATCCATGTTTTTGATTATATTTTTTCTTATATTATTTCTTCTTTCTTTCTATTATGGTGTCAACATCATCACTGACGTTCTAGTCCTGGACTTTGGGGATCTGTATTCTATGTTGTAACCAGATGGCCACTCTGATACTAATTTGTTGGGAACAATCCTTGCTACTCGATGATTGCGGAAACAGTAACAAGGATTTGAGAAAAGGGATGGCCATTCTATTGAAACCCTAGCAAACCCTAGATGTGGAGAGAAGGAAGAGAATGAGAGAGGATGAGAGATTTTTTAGGGAGAAAAGACTTATATTGATTTCATGCTTAGTTTATAAAACTTAGTATATAGTACATATACCTGGTCAAATAAGATCCAACCTAAAAAACTCTCCTCGCTAATCTAATATGATGCACTTCCTGAGCCCATGTACACCCATGTCTTCCATGCACACATCCATTGGACAAATCCCAGTCCAATCCATAGGTTAGCCCTCTTAGGACCTTACAAACCAAGGGTGCAGTTTCTAGGATTAATCCCAATCCCAGGATAGAACAAAAACTACATTCTATTCTATTCACTGCTTGAGCCGGCTTGGTCAGCAATCGAGTCAGCTCGATAGTGATGTCTCCTATGAATGCCCAAATCACCATTCTCTATTCTGCTGCTCGAGCCAACTTTCTCAAGGTTCGAGCTGGCTCGACTTCAACTCAGGTTGGCTCGGATAAAAATTGAGCTAGCTCTTCCAGCGTATCAGCCAGATATGCTCTCTAGATTTTCACTCGAGCTGACTCTCTCAGGGTTCGAGTCGGCTCAGCTTCTACTCAAGCTGGCTCTTCTACAACTCATGCTAGCTCTTCTATTAGGATCCAAGCTAGCTCTTCTAAAGCATTCATCGAAGATTTTTGATGGTTGATTCCATTCGCTCCTTGCTTTCTTTTCACCAGCTTCTAAGGCTTGAGAGCTGTTAGATGTATACCCTAGAAGTTAGATTGGTTAAATACTTATAATAAACTTCTAAAGATAATTTTATAATTTTGACTATAAATTAATAAAAAAATTATTTTCTATCATAGTGTGTATTTAATGTTTCTATGATACATCATTTAAGTTAATCATAATGATAATTCATATTTTCAAGAGTTGAAAATTTAAGACAAGAATTTTCATAATTAACCTATAAACTACTCCTAACTATTGGATCATCACGAGGATGGTGATCGATCCGGAAGGTTGGTATATAATCGCTTTCTTAGGATAGATGTGTCTTAAGTCTGTGGTATGGAGATACCAAAGCGAGAGTACAGGTACTCGTTAGAGAATAAGGGCACTGAGCATGACTACCTCGAGCAGTCATAAGGAAGTCTACCTTCTCATCGATGACTGGCTTGATGCTACAGTGGTTTATCTGGTTCTTGAACCTAAGGTGCATCCATAGTTCACCTTGAGAGTGTTATAGTTTGACTATACCATAACTTGATTTCCTAGCCATTCAAAATCTTGAGGTGTATGTTAGCTATAGCATGTACATTGTAGGAATTGTATTGCACCGAAAGGGAATCTATCTACCTCGGTAGATGAAGAGTAGCCCAATGATAATCATGAGATTGAGTCCTTAAGCCCATGGCCATGGCAGAGTGAAGGTGATAGAAAGAGTTTCTATTAGGATTTCACATCAGACTCAAATCAAATAATTAATTCATATGGCGAGTGTTGGGTTAGACAAGTTCACCTTAACCCTAATCCTGTCGGGGCTCAAGATAGAAGAACCCAATCACATAGGTAGCTACACCAAGTGGTTCACTTTTAGTTCTGATGGATTGCCACCATATACTGCTAGATATTACTAGTAGATTTTGGAAGCAATTAGAATGATCTTGATGATCGATCATTCTAATTGTATGAATCGGAAGAGTTCTGATCCATCGAAAGGTATTTTGATGATATCGATAATAAAGATCGTAACATGTCTCATTACCATACGAAACTAAACCTAACTTGGTCATACAAATAAGAGTTTGGATATGGATGTCATTAATTGAGCTAACCCAGTTCGATTGATTTGGATTAGTTTCAATCAAATTCAAGGTAATCGTGCTAGCACACGATTGAGCCTGGCTTTCTCATTTTGTAATTTTTCTGATTCATCGCAATCGAGTCAAATTTTATTTAATTTATTTCTATACCTTGAATATATTTATTTTCATCTAACTAGAACTAGTCTTGGTTAGATTAATTGTAGAAATTAAATCCACTCCTAGTGCAATTTTACTAGGGTCAAAAATTGATCCAATTAAGAGAATTGAGGGTCACCTGATCAGATACTTTTAAAAAATTCTCTAGAAATCCTTTTAATCTAATTTTTGGATATGTGATAGGGCTCGAGTCATACTTTAGATGTGCCAAATTTGTTGATTTATGGTGGTGCCTAGGCTAAGTTATGATAGAGTTTACTTTGGATTAAACTCTTAAGGGAAGAGTCCTAGGCACAATGGACTCTTCCTTATCAACTCATGCCATCCCCTTTTTGATGGCTTTTTCGCATCAAAAATAGATAGGGATCTGGTGTTTGATATGGAGATTAATTCTAGAAGTCTCAAAAGATCAAAAAAGATGGTTATTTGATCAAAAAGGGATTTTTGTATGGTGTAGTGTTTTCTATAGGAACCCTTGCGCCAAAGGGTCTTTATGATGTGATCTCCTTTCCATGCCCAAGTGTTACCCCTTTCATCTTCCACACCTCTCTAATTCTCTCTCTCCCTCTTTTCTACATGCCTAAAAAGTTAGGCACAAATCTAAGTTGAAGGATCAATGTTTTTGGCACAAGATTCAGGATCTACGCAATGGTGTTCGTGAGATGGATGGATTGCCTTCAGAAATAGTTTTGAAGGATCTATAAATTAGATTTACATTTGATCTTTGGAGAAGAGATTCATGAGGAGAAGACATTCAGATCCTGCTTGAGTGGATATCAATAGAGATCAGACATGTGCATGGCTCATTCCAGAATCTCAGGAACTAATAGAATCATCGCAGGGTAATCAAATTATCCAACAAGGTACTTAAAATTAAATCTGATTTAATTTTATTTTTAATTTTTAAAATTAGATCACTATAATCAAATTTGAGAATTCTTATATATAATCAAATCATAGAAATTTTTGTAGAAAAATCTACCTCAAATCTGATCAGATCTGCACGATCCTATGGTGGAAAATTAGATTTTTTTTTTCAATTGGTATAAGAGTTATATTAGCAATTCTTCAGATCTTTTTCTTAGATCTGATTTAATTTTTATTTATGATTTGATATTAAAAGATTTTAGATATCACATTATATGTGATTAGATCTAAAATTAAAAAATTAAAAATTATATAATTTAGATCTATAATGTATAAGATGCATGACTAAACTAGGAGTAGAATAGTTCTATGTGTAGTCTAGTATGATCATATTATTGATTTGGTTAAATATGACTTTAGATCTATTTTATTTCTATTTTTTTGATATTATAATTTTTGTAACTAGATCAAAAACATAGAAAATATAGTGTTTAATTTTTAATTTATTCATATGAGATATGAAAGTTGCATGCTTAGATTAGTTATAGAATAGTTCTATAAAATATTTAGAATAATTTTATTTTTGATGTAATCAAATTTAAAATTTTATTCTTTAAATTTAATATATGATATTTTAGATCTGAAAACATGTATGGTTTGTTGAGTTATGATACATGAGATGTATGCAAGACATGTATAAGTTAGATCTTTTGTATATATGATATATGATTCAGATTTAACTAATTTTATTTTAGAAAATATATTTCTAATTAAGACATTTCTCTTGACCATCCAGTCATAAGTGAAGGAACTAGATCTAGGATTTCATGAATAAATCTTGAAACTTTTTCAAGATCATGCAGTGGAAGACTTAAATAAATTAAATATTTATTTAAATAAATATTAAAATATCTTAGATTCTAAGATTTATTATATGATCAAGATATGATATTAAATCAAAAATTAAAAATATAAAGAAAAGATTAACAAGTTGATCTCATCATCATGCTACAATACTACATCTAATGTAGCTATAGAATAACATATTAGATCTAATACCTGAGCAAGTTAGACATTCTAACTTATTGATCTAGGCTTGAGAATAAAGTTACGAGCTATACATATGTCCGGCCTGTAGGTGTCATCCACACGAGCCCACGAACACGATCTAAGATCCTGATGCAGGAAATCAACACAGCATGCTAGTGCTGTGCTGATCTCTCTTCGATAGTCAATTCGATGCTTCCTTCTTCGATACTTAGACTCTCCAAAATATCAAAAGAAAGATGAGAGATTTTAGATCTGATACACTTTCAAAAAAACTCTCAAAAGGAGGAGGACAAGAGAAAATCAAAACAGCCCTAGAAGAAGATCCTCTTCTTCTTCTCTTTTCTCTCACCTAGACATCTAGTTTAATTTCTATGGAACCCCAATTCCCAAGGATCCTCTCCCTCTAATTTTTGTACACCCCAAAGCTCTCCTAATAGTCTGTATTCCATAAAAAAATCAGACTAAAATTCATCTTAAATTTATAGAAAATGAAGATTCCTTGTCTAGGTCTAGGTAAAAAGCTAGACAAGGAAGGACTAGTTTTGGCAAGAGGTTGGGGTGCCCAACTCTTGGGTGCCCCTCCTCTGATTTTTTTGGTGAATCCAGAAAGAATACATGCACAATATTCCTTTTTTCTCACATGGAATAAGGGAGAAAAATAGAAGAGGGGTGGCACGCTTAGAAGGAGGTGTTTTGGTTTATAAAGATTCTATCTCATAGAATCCTAAATCAAAACTAAGTTATCCTTTTGACTTGGTCAACTACCAAATTACCATATAAGTAATAGAGAAAGAGAAGGGGCATGCATGAAGACCAGAGAGAGACTCTCTGTTACACAAATAATAGAGAGAGTGGGCGTGGGGTGTGGGATATAGGTGGTGCAAGGATAGGGAGTCCTAGTCACACTAGGACTCCTATTTTGACTTGGTCAAAAATTAGTTTCTCAAACCAAATTAAATCAAAAGTAAACTAACCTAATTAAATTAGATCTTAACAATTAAGAACTTAATTAAATTAGATTAAATTATATTTAATTTTAATGTAATTTTTTAATTAAATTAAAAAGTTAGATTGATCGGAGTCCTAGTTGAACTAGGATTAGTTCTTCCCTGCACTTGGCTTATCCAATAAGCCAATTGAACTTGATCCAATCAAGCCCAAACTAAATTCAATTAAATTATATTTAATTAAAATTAATCTCAATCCTTTGGCTTAATCAAATTAAGCCAATTAGCAATCCAATTGCTAATCGATCCTTCTACAACGCTTGCATTAGGTTAAACATCAATCATATTGATTGTTTAACCCTAGAATGATTCTCAATCATTGATCAACCATCTAATTAGATCGTGAGCTCTAATGTGTATGACCTCATAGATCTGAACCTAAGCTGATAACATAGAAATAGATTTCTATACTAATCAAAGTAACATCTAGCAACGGTACCCGATGGTCGGATAGGTCGAATGTGTAGAACAATATCCTTAGAACCCATGCAGTTATAGTTCTCATATAATTCATCCCCTTGACCAAAATGCTCGTAGGACATCTTAGAGTTCAACTGTCAACTCTGATCAAGTTGTCTATATTGTATTTTAAAATATCAAATCTATTTGATGGATTACCCTAGCCATGATTTTGCTATATTAAAATACAGTGATACATTCTTCTCCAACTCTTAAAGTGGTCAATTCCATCTTGATCACACACGGACTTTGCAAGTACTTGACTATGCCTAGAAGTCTTTCATTACTGAATTAGAAATTTAGTTAGTTCAGTACTAAAGCATAGTGAGTTGCTTGCAAGTCACTGAGGTGATCTCAAGTCTAAGGGATACTTATACCTATATTCCATTAGAGACATTCTCGATAGCAAAATACTCTAGAGTTGATCATGTTCAATGATGATGTACCCATACATCATACCTGTATGCCATACTAGTGTCTCCATACTCCTTGGTTCAGAGGACAACCAATCCATATGCCATACAACGATCTATGCTCGATAGATGCTATCATCTAATTAACAGCCTATTATTTGGTCGTGAACAAATTTAAGGACTAATCGATAAATCCTCTCTTTATCGAAGCTAAATAGTCCTAAGCACTTAATCATAATAATAGAGTTCGTTAGAAGATGAATACTTTATGATGAAAAATGCCAAAAATATTTTTTATTTATTAATGAATCAATTATAGATACAATGTAGCTCAATTATCAATAGGCTGATGATTGATTTTGGGACATATTTTCTAACAATAAGGATAGAGTAGGATTTAAAAGCCCTCTCCTTTCATTTATTGGAGTGTTCTTATGATGTGTAAGGATGCTACACTTTCATCCTTAATCAGAAATTAGAATTTATTTTTTGCAAAATCCTAGATCCTGCAGTCCTAAGATTTTGTTGTATATTTTGTTCATGAATCTAAAACTTAATTAAGAATTAAAATTATAAAATTAATTAGATCTAAAGGTTATGAATTTTTAGATCTAAGATATCTTCATAAAATTGGATTCGGACTTAGATAGCTCAATTAGGTTTAGAGATTGATCAAACCAAATCAAGAGTTGGTTAGACGGGATCAAAGAAAGCTTAGAATTGATCAGCCTAATAGGATTAAGTCTAGATCAAGATTGAATCACATTGACATGTGACTCGATCAAGTTAAGATCTAATTTGGCTCCATGGTTCGAGCCTGGATTATAGGCTAACCTGATTGATTCTGATTCGATAATTTGGTATCTAAGGTAACTCTGGCAGATATGATCGACAAATTTTTAATTAGAAGCTACTCAACCTGAATGTGCTCTTATCGAGTTAATGGCATATTCCTTCCACCAATCTTACTTACCTGGCTATTTGTGTCGATCCAGTTTTGATTTGAGGTGGCTAATAATTTGAGCCAACTCATGTTACTAGGTTAGTCATAATTGTTATGACTAAGTCAAGTCAAGTTTAAAGAGATCTAAATTAAATTTTTTTTAAGAAAATTTTAAGTCTAAGATCTTCCACTATTATAGATGTGCGGGCTCTTCTCAGGGTTGATTGTTCTCAGTTGGATACAGTAGTTCAGTTGCACTAAAAAGATGCAACCATGTCTATTAAACATTGGATGCTATGGATTGGAGGATGGGTTGGGCTTAATATTCTGGATATGGTGAGAGACCCAATTAAAAATTCAGTTCATGCAAATGGTGGGTCTGACTTAACTAAGGAGTGGAGCAATATTCTGGGCATGGTGAGCTTCATGAATTAGAGATCAATTTTAGGTGCACCATGATTTGAGAATCATTGGACAAGAGTTGTCCACTTATCAGTTGATCCATCATCAATAACTATTATGTAAGGTGGTGAGCCAGTTAGTGGAACCGCACCACCTACTAGAAGTCAATATCGTGAAGATTTTTACATCTCTACTAAGAAAGTGTAGGGATCCGAGTAAATAGTTAGAGCCTAATTTGTTTAAAAATATAACTACTAAATAAATTAGTTAAGTCTAATTATAAAATCTAACTAGAAACTTTAACTCTCAGCAGAAAAATATCTGCATCCAACCCACTAGCTCATATCCTGAATGCCCATAGACTGATTGGATCCAACTATTAAGATTGGCTCCAAAACTTCAAAATAGTTTTGGATTTTAAGAAATTGACTCATGTATTAGAACAGGATCCTCCCACTTTACTAGCACGTCCGTTTACTGATTAGAGAGCATCTTTGAAAAAATGGATGGATGAAGATAATAAAGCCAAATATTACATGTTGGGCTCAATGTCTGATGAGCTCTAGCACCAACATGAAGATATTAAGACTATCCCCAAATGTTGACTCACCTATAAGAGTTGTTTGGTGAACAGAGTTGTGTAGTCAAATATCAAGTCACTAAAAAAATTTTTAAGACTCAGATGCATGATGGACGGTCGGTCAAAGATCATTGTCTAATGTAATGAAGGACTTAGAAGAGCTTGAGAAGTTCAGTGTCCAGTTAGATCAGGACCTGTAGATTGATATAATTCTACAGTCTTTGACTGATGTATATGGTCAGTTCATCATAAACTACCATATGCATAAACTTCAAAATACCTTGGCTGAACTTATGAATATGCTACTTACTACTGAGCTCTCTATGAATGATTCAAAGGGCTTAGTACTTACTGTGGAGCAAACTTCTTTCAAAAAAAAGTCTTTTGGAAAGAAGAAGAAGACCACGAAGAAGCAGAAGGTGGAAGGTGGGAAGAAGAAGAAGGCAGAGCCAAAGAAAAAGGTCACTAATAAGAAAAAATATTTCCATTGCAACACAGATGGCCACTAGAAGTGGAACTGCCCTCTTTACTTGGCCAGCCTAAAGAACAAGAAGGAGGCAGGTCCTTCTGAAGGTATGCTCATTATAGAATCTAATCTTACGATTTCTTCTGCATTTAGTTAGGTGCTTAACTCTAGTTCTAGTGCTCACTTGTGCACTTCTATGTACGGTCTTGAGGATAGTAAGAGGTTGAGGGATGGTGAGATGATCCTATACATTAGGAATGAAGCAAGAGTTGTTGTTGTGGTCGTGGGAACCGACCATCTTTGATTACCATCAGAATTAAATCTAGTTCTTAGAGATTATTTTTATGTGCCGATAGCTAGCAGGAATTTAATTTCTATTTCATGTTTAGCACAAGAAGGCTACGTAATTATTTTCTTAAGGACAGTTGTAATATTCTTTATAAAAGAAATAAAATTGTAAGTGATTTTCTTATAAATGATCTCTATTTGTTACATATTGATGATTCTATTTTTAATATCGAGCAAAACATAAATGCCATGTGATCAAAGCAACCTAGGGATAGTCTAAATGATTGGTATCTTTGGCACCTTAGGCTAGGTCATATAGTTGAATACAGGGTTAACAAATTAAAGAAATTTAGGCTATTGAGTTTGTTAACTTTCGAGTCATATCCGATTTATGAATCATGCCTTCATGGCAAAATGATGAAGCTTCCTTTTGTGGGGCATGGGGAAAGGAGCACAGACCTACTCGTCCTAGTACACATAGATGTGTGCAGCCCATTTGATGTGCGGGCTAGAGGCAATTATGTCTACTTCATCATCTTTACCAATGATCTATCTCAGTATGTGTATGTGTATTTGATGCAATAAAAGTCTGAAGCCTTTGAAAGGTTCAAGGAATTCAGACTCAAAGTAGAAAAATAAATAGAAAAATCCATTAAGATTCTTCAATCAGATCGAGAAGGCAAATACCTTACTCAAGAATTCTTAGACTATCTTAAAGACGATGACATAGTCTCTCAATGGACTTCATTTGGAATGCCTCAACTCAATAGAATTTCAGAACTGAGAAATCAGACTCTATTAGATATGGTTCAATCCATGATGAGTTTCATGGACCTTCTTGAGTTTTTTTAGGAACATTGTCTTATAACTGCTATATATTTATTGAATAGGGTTTTCTCTAAAATCGTTCCTCCCACATTGTATGAGATATGACATGGTAAGAAATTAAGTCTGTGTCAACTCAAAATTTAGGATTGTCCAACCCATGTCAAGAGACAATAGGCGAACAAATTAAAGTCTAGGTCCTTTAGAGCTTGATTTATTAGATATCCTAAAAAATCATTAGGATATTATTTCTATCTTCCAAAAGATCATAATATGATTGTGAGTTGACATGCTATCTTTCTTAAAAAATTATTTATTCTAGATGGTGGCATCGAAAGATAGATTAGACTGGAGGAGAAAGTCTTTGATGAAAAATGAGCTAAGGAACCTATTGAACCCAATCAGATTGAGCGAGCTAATACACTACCTCCTCTACCTCATAGATTAAATAGAATTTTTCATCCTCCTAAAAGGTACTTAGGTACTATCTCAGAAGATGTAGAGAAAATATTCCTCACAAAAAATAAGGTTCATGGTGATGATCCCAAAATCTATGATGAGAAGATATTAGATACCAACTTCGAGAAATGGTTAGAAGCAATGAAGTCAGAGATTAACTCAATACATTCGAACCAAGTCTGGACCTTGGTAGATCCACTTGAAGGCATAGTACCTATTGGGTGTAAATGGATCTTCAAGAGAAAGGTAGGTATCGATGGAAATATAGAGACATTCAAGGCAATGCTCGTAGCGAAAGGATATAGTCAGCGTAAAGGCATTGACTATCAGGATACTTTTTCACCTGTAGCCATGCTCAAGTCCATCCGCACATTGCTTGTTGTTGCAGCCTATTTCAATTATGAAATATGGTAGATGGACATGAAAATAATGTTCTTAAATGGATATCTTGAGGAAGATATCTATATGCAACAGCTGCTAGATTTCACATCCAGTGATGATGATTATAAGCTATGCAGGCTGCAAAGATCCATATATGGACTTAAGCATGCATTTTGGAGCTGGAATGCTCATTTCAATGATATAATCAAATCGTATGGATTCATCAAGAACAAAGGGGAGCTCTGTGTTTTCAAAAAGATCAATGGGAGTGTTGTTATCTTCCTCGTACTATACGTGGATAACATCCTCCTAATTAGGAATGATATTCCCATGTTGACTATAGTCAAAATATGGTTGTCTAAGAAAATCTCTATGAAAGATCTAGGAGAGGCATCCTTTATTCTGAAAATTAAGATCTATAAGAATAGATCGAATAAGATGCCGGGTCTCTCATAGAAAATGTACAAAGAGGAGGTGCTGAAGAGCTTTAGCATAGAAAACTCTAAGAGGAATTTAGTATCCTTTAGACATGGCATTCATCTCTTTAAGAAAATGTGTCCTAGCACACTTAAGGAGATTGAACGCATGAGTAAGATCTCTTATGCTTCGACAATAGGGAGCCTCATGTATGCCATGCTATATACATGACCTGATATTACCAATGCTATGAGTGTCATGAGCAGGTATCAGTCAAATCTAGGTGAAGAGCACTGAACTTCTGTGAAATATATCCTTAGGTACTTGAGAAAGACTAAGGATATGTTTCTAGTTTTTGATAATAGAGAACTCCAGGTTTAGGGATATACATACTTGAATTTTATGTCCAACATAGATGATCAAAATTCGACATTCATAAGTCTGTTTATTTGTAATGGTTGATCTATCAATTGAAAGAGTTCTAAGCAGACGGTGATAGCAGACTCCACCATGAAAGTAGAGTACATCGCTACCTCCGAGGCTACAAAGGAGGCATTCTGGTATAAGAAGTTTGCCACAGAACTCGAAGTGATGCCATCAGATGCCATCCTTCTATACTATGATAATAATGGCACCATAGCCCTGGTTAAGGAACTGAGGTCTCACCAAAAATCCAAGAACATCAAGCGGTGATAGCACTTCATCCATAATTACCTTGAGAAGGGATAAGTCGAGATCAAGAGAGTCAACTCCATAGATAATGTGGCAGACTCACTGACAAAGCCATTAAGCCAGTAAAAGATCGAAGCTCATCTTGAGAAGATGGAACATAGACTTACAGCCAATTAGCTTTAGGTCAAGTGGGAGTTTGTTAGATATATGACCTAGAAGTCAGATTGGCTAAACACTTATAATACACTTCTAAAGGTAATTTTATAATTTTGATTATAAATTAATAAAAAATTATTATCTATCATAGTATGAATTTAAAGTATCTGTGACACATCCTTTGAGTTAATGGTATTGACAAATCATATTTTCAAGAGTTGAAAATATTCCCATATTGACCACAGTCAAAATGTGGTTGTCTAAAGAATTCTCCATGAAAGACCTAGGTGAGGCATCATTTATTGTAAGAATTAAGGTCTACAAAGATAGACCAAATAGGATGCCGAGTCTGTCACAGAAGATGTACATAGAGGAGGAGCTAAAGAGGTTTAACATGAAAAACTCCAAGAGAGGATTGGTACCCTTCAGATATGGCATTCATCTCTCTAAGAAGATGTGTCCCATCATACTTGAGGCGATTGAACGCATGAGCAAGATCTCTTATGCTTCAGCAATAGGGAGCCTCATGTACACCATGCTATGTACGCAATCTGATATTGTCCATGCTGTGAGTGTCACAAGTAGATATCGGTCAAATCAAAGTAAAGAGCACTAGACTTCTGTGAAATGTGTCCTTAAGTACTTAAGAAGGACTAAGGATATATTTCTAGTCTTTGGTAATGAAGAACTCTAGGTCCAGGGGTATACAAACTCAAATTTTATATCTGATATAGATGATCGAAAGTCAACATCTGAAATAATGGTGATGCTGTCAGCTAAAAAAATTTCAAGCAGATGGTGATAGCAGATTCCATCATGGAAATAGAGTATATCACTGTGTCGGAAGCTGCAAAGGAGGCATTTGGTACAAGAAGTTTGCCGCAGATCTTGGAGTGATGACATCAGATGCCATCCCTCTGTATTGTGATAATAATGATGCCATAGCCCTAGCTAAGGAGCCAAGGACTCATCAAAAATCCAAGCATATTGAGCGGCGATACCACCTCATCTATGATTACCTCGAGTAGGGATATGTCGAGGTCAAGAGAGTCGATACTGCAGATAATGCAGCTGACCCATTGACAAAGCCATTGAGCCAGTAGAAGATTAAAGCCCACCTTGAGATGATGGAACTTAAATTTGTAGCAATTGGCTTTAGGTCAAGTGAGAGTTTGTTAGATGTGTGCCTTAGAAGTCAGATTGGCTGTCACTTATAATACACTTCTAAGAATAATTTTATAATTTTGATTATAAATTAATAAATGGATTATTTTTTTATCACAGTGTGTATTTAAAAGTGTTTATGATACGTTCTTTAAGTTAATGGTAATGATAATTCATATTTTTAAGAGTTTAAAATTTAAGACATGAATTTTCATAATTAACTCATAAACTATTCTCGATCGTAGGATCATCATGAGGATGGTGATCGATTTGGAAGGTTGGTGTATGATCACTTTTTTAAGATAAATGTGTCTTGAGTCTATGGTGCAGAGACATCAGAGTGAGAGAATAGGTACTCGTAAGAGAACGAGGGCATTAAGCGTGACCACCTCGAGCAGTCATAAGAAAGTCTACCTTCTTGTCGGTGACTAGCTCGATGCTACAGCGGTGTGTGTGATTCTTAGATCTAAGGTGCATCAACAATTCACCTTAAGAGTGTTATAGTTTGACTTCCCATAACTTGATCTCCTAGCCATTCGAAATCCCAAGGTATATGTTGGCTATAGCATGTTCATTGTAAGAATTGGATTGCATCAATAGGTGATCTATCTACCACGGTAGATGAGAAGTAGCCCTATGATAATCATGAGATTGAGTGCTTAAGCCCATGGCCATTGCAGAATGAAGATGATAGAAAGAGCTTTTATTAGGATTTCATATCGGACTCGAATCAAATGATTATTTCATATGATGGATGTTGGGTTTAACGAATTCACCTTAACCCTAATCCTGTCAGAGCTCAAGATAAAAGATCCAATCACATATGTAGCTACACCAAAAGGTTCACTTTCAATTTTGATGGGTTGCCACCATATATTATTAGATATCACTGGTAGATTTTGAGAGCAATTTGAATGATCTTGATGATCGATCATTCTAATTGTATGAATCAGAAGAGTTCTAGTCCGTTGAAAGGTGTTTCGATGATGTCGATGATAGATTTCATAATATATCTCATTATCATACAAAATTGAACCTAATTGGATCAGACAAATAAGTGTTTGGATCTGGATATCATCAATTGAGCTAACCTAGTTCGATTGATTTGGATTACATCCAATCAAGTTTAAGGCAATCGTGCTAGCACATGATTGAGCCAGGCTTGCTCTTTCTGATATCTTTCTAATTCATCGCAATCGAGTTAAATTTGATTTGACTTATTTTTGTACCTTGAATGAGTTTATTTTCATCGGACTGAAACTAGTTCAGATTTGATTAATTATAGAAATTAAATCCATTCACAGTGCAATTGGACTAGGATCAAAAATTAACCCAATTAAGAGAATTGAGGGTCACTTGATTAGATGCTTCTAAAAAGTTCTCTAGAAATTTTTTTAATCTAATTTTTGGATATGTGATAGGGCTCGAGTGATACTTTGGGTGTGCCAAATTTTGTGATTTATGGAGTTGCCTAGACCAAGTTATGGTAGAGTTTAATTTGGATTAAACTCTTGATGGAAGAGTCCTAGGCACAATGGACTCTTCCTTATCTTCTCATGCCGCCGCCTTTTTGATGGCTTTTTGGTGTCCAAACTAGATAAAGATCTGGTGTTTGACATGGAGATTAATTCTAAAAGTCCTGAAAGATCAAATAAGATGGTTATTTGATCAGAAAGGGACTCCTATATGGCATAGTGTTTTTCTTTAAGAACCCTTGCGCCAAAGAGTCTTTAAGATGTGATCTTTTTTTCATGCCCAAGTGCTGCACCTTTCATCTTCTACGCCCCTCTGATTCTCTCTCTCCCTCTGTTCTACATGTCTAAAAAGTTAGGCACAAATCTGAGTTGAAGGTCCAAGATTTTTGGCATAAGATTTAGGATCTATGCGACGATGTTCGTGAGATGGATGGGCTGCCTTCAAAAATAATTTTGAAGGATCTATAGATCAAATTTAGATCTAATCATTGGAGGATAGATTCATGAGGAGAAAACATTCAGATCCTGCCCAAGTGGATATTGGTAAAGGCCAGGTGCATGCATGGCTTATTTTAGAACCTCAGGAATCAACAGGATCATTGCAGGATAATCAAATTATCCAATAAGATACTTAAAATTAAATCTAATTTAATTTAATTTTTAATTTTTAATATTATATTACTACAATCAGATCTGATAATTCTTATATTTGATTAGATCATAAAAATTTTTGTAAAAAAATCTATCTTAGATCTGATTAGATCTGGACGATCCTGCGGTGGAAAATCAGATCTTCCCTTCAAAAGTACCATACCTAAGCTCAAAATCTCCACCTTAGTGCTCCCAAGTTCTTGTGAACTCAGTTCTATCCAACAATCCTATTAATACCATGTAGTTATAAAAGCTATTTCATGAAAGTACCTTTATAAGCACATCAGCTGGTTTCTCCTTGGTGTGAACCTTTACCAGCTTCACTTCACCATCCTCCACTAGCTCTCTGATCTGATGGTATCTGATATCAATGTGCTTGGTTTCTTCAATGATATATAGAGTTCTGTATGAGCAACAAAGTACTCTAGCTATCACAATGCATCCTAACTGCATCCTGTGGGAATTCCATCTCCAGTACCAAGCCATTCAACCATAGAGCTGTTGGAAAACATGTCCCAAAGCCAATCGTTAGCCTATTGATGGTTGTGCTACCTTGTAATTATAATTGATATTAGATATGTATGACCTAGAAGCCAGAATTGGCTGACACTTGTAATACACATCTAAGAGCAAAATTATAATTTTGATTATAAATAATAAAATAGATTATTTACTATCATAATGTATATTTGAAAGTGTATGTGATACATCCCTTGAGTTAATGGTAATGATAGTTCATATTTTCAAGACTTAAAAATTTAAGACATGAATTTTCATTATTAACTCATAAAATATTCTTGATTGTAGGATCATCATAAGAATGATGATTGATCTGGAAGATTGATGTACGATCGCTTTTTTAGGATAGATGAGTCTTAAGTCTATAGTGTAGAGACACCGGAGCGAAAGTATAGATACTCGTTAGAAAATGAGAGCACTGAGCATGACCACCTCAAGCAATCATGAGGAAGTCAACCTTCTCATCGATAACTGGCTTGAAACTGTAATGGTGTATCTAGTTCTTTGACTTGAGGTGCATCGGTAGTTTATCTTGAGGGTGTTATAGTTTGACTACACCATAACTCGATCTTCTAGCTATTCAGAATCCTGAGGTGTATGTTGGCTATAGTATGTTCATTGTAGGAATTGGATTGCACCAATAGGAGATCTATCTACCTCGATAGATGAGGAGTAGCCCTATGATGATCATGAGAATGAAGTCCATAAACCCATGGCCATGGTAGAGTGAAATAATAGAAAGAGTTTCTATTAGGGTTTTCACATTGGACTTTAATCGAATGATTAATTCATATGACAAAAATTATGGTTTGACGAGATCACCTTAACCCTATTCCGATCAGGGCTCAAGATAGAGGAACTTAATCACAAAGGTAACTACACCGAGAGGTTCATTTTTAGTTCTGATGGGTTGCCACCATATGTTGCTAGGTGTCACTGATAGATTTTGGGAGCAATTAGAATGATTTGGATGATGGATCAAACTAGTTGTCTGAATCAGAAAAGTTCTAATCCATCGGAAGGTATTTCGATGATGTTGATGATAGAGATCATGACGTATCCCATTATCATACGAAACTAAACCTAATTGGATCACACAAATAAGGGTTTGGATCTAGATATCATCAATTGGACTAACCTAGTTCAATTGATTTGAATAAGATTCAATTAGGTTCAAGGAAATCATGCTAGCACATGATTGAGCCTAATATTCTCCTTCAACAATCATTAAAGCTTATCTTGACTGAGCCAAATATGTTTGAGCTCACTTAGAAACCATTACTTGGTTTGACTGAAGCTTGTCCAGGTCAGAAAAAGATTGTCTTAATTTATGAGATAAATTTGAGACAACACCTACCATTTTTTGTCACCTGCTAAATCTTATCCTTTGACTTTGGTCAAACGTTGACCTTTGACACTTAGACATCTGCCCATGTATCATGCACCCAAAGAAGAGAATATGGGGCTTTGTCCCCCTGCTAAATAGTAGAAAGGGAGGGGGTGCACGCCTAGGGAGGCATGTGCCCCATGAGGATCACGTCTGGAGTCCCAAATAGATGGGACTCTACGTTGCTTCATGGTTTCAACTTAGGTGGCGCCAAAAAGTCTTCTTTGATCAATCTTGGTGCCACTTAAGGAGATTTGTGAGGGACTCTAATTTGATTGAATCAGATGATGTCATTCTATCAATCAGATTTAGATCTGATTACACAAAGAGCCATGATTGGCCGGGATGATGTGGCACTGCATGGCGTAGCAGGGTCTATATAAACCCTATCTGCGCCTAGGATTGAGAGGTTCTACCCTTTGCCCATACCACAAGGCTTCTCTCCCTCCCTCTCCATGCCACCTTCATATCATCCTCTCTCCTATCCACATCCAAGTATTTTTGGGTGCAAGTTTGGTGCAATCCGAGCAAGAGAAAGGCAACAGGAAAGGAAGAAGGCAGCACTGCTGCAAGAGACAACGACTGATCTTCAAAATCCATTTTGAAGACCTTCAAGATTAGATCTAGATCTAATTTTTGGAGGAGAGATTGAGAAGGAGAAGATCTCTAGATCCTATTCGAGTGAATACTGATAGAGACCAGGCACTTGCATGGCTATATCCAGAACCTCAAGCAAACATCGGGATTATCATAGGATAATAGGATTATCCATAACAAGGTACAATTAAATTAGATTTATTTTATTTTATTTTATTTTATTTTATTAGATTGATAAAATTAGATCTGAAGAGTCTCATATTTGATTTAGATTTAAGAAATTTTTTTTTTAAAATATCCCTCTTGATCCAATCAGATATGAACGAACTTGACCTGAGAAATAGGGTTTTTCCTTCAACTGGTATCAGAGCCAGGTTCCCATAATTAATTAGATCTAATTTTAATGTATTTTTGATCTAATAATTAGATGATTTCAAATATCACATTAGATGTTATTAGATCTAAAATTAAAAAATTAAAAAAATTAAATAATCTAGATCTAAGATGTATGAGATGCATGACTAGACTAGGAATAGAATTGTTCTATGTGTAGTCTAGCATAATCATAATTTTAGTTTGATTAGTTATAACTTTTAGATCTATTTATTTACTATTTTTTGATATTATAAATATTATAATTATATCTAGAAAATAAAAAATATATTTATTTAATTCATATGAGATATGATTGATGCATGTTTAGACTAGTTGTAGAATAGATCTACAAAGTTATCTTGAATAAATTTAATTTGATATGATCAAATTTAAATTTTATTTTTTAGATATTTATGAGATAATTTAGATCTAAAAATATTCATGATATGATACATGAGATGTATACAAAATATATTTTTAAGTTAGATCAATTTTTATATGTGATATATGATGTAGATCTAACTAGTTTTGTAGATTCATCATGTTTCTGATTAAGGCATTTCCCTTGGCCGTCCGGTCATAAGAATAAAGAAGGGTTTAAAGGCCCTCTCCTTCCATTCGATAGGATTTTTTTATGATGTGTAGGGGTGCTATGTGTTCGTCCTTAATCAAAAATCAAAAAGTTATTTTCTGCAAAATCCTAGATCCTAAAATCCTAGGATTTTATTTACATACTTTATTTATGAACCCTAAACTTAATTAAGAATTAAAATTATGAAATATATTAGGTCTGAAATTAAGAATTTTTAGATCTAAGATATATTCATAAAATTGGGTTCAGGCTTGGATAGCTCAATTAGGTCTAGTGGTTGATCAAATCAAATCAAGAATCGGTTAGATGGGATCAAGAGTGCTTAAATTGATCAGCCTTATAGGATTAAGTCTTGATCAAGGTTGAGTCACACGTGTGATCGATCAAGTTAAGTCTAATTAGGTTCAGTGGTTAGAGTCTAGATTGTAGGCTAACATGATTGGTTCTAGCTCAATAATTTGGTATCTTAGGTAAGTTCGGTAGATACGATCGACTAATTTTTAATTAGGAGCTACTTGACTCGAATGCATTCTTGTCAAGTTAATGGCATATCTCTTCCACCAATCTCACTTACCTGGCAATATTTGTAAGCTCAGTCCTAATCTAAGGTGACTAGTAATCCAAGCTAACCCATGTCACTAGATTAGTCGTAATGGTTATGACTATGTTACGTCAAGTTTAAAGAGACCTAAATCAAATTTTCCTAAGAAAAGATTAAGTCTAAGATCTTCCACCATTGTAAATATGCAGGCCCTTCCCGGGGTTGATTGTTCTCGACTGGTCACAGTGGTTCAGTTGCATCGAGAAGATGCAACCATATCTATTAGGCATTGGATGCTATGGGTTTGAGGATGGATTGGGCTCAATATTCTAGATATGGTGAGAGACCTAATTAGGACTCCAATCTATGCAAGTGGTGGGCCTGACTTAACTAAGGAGTGGATCAATATTTTGGGCATGATGAGATTCATGAATTAGAGACCAAGCCTGGGTGCACCATGATTAGAGAATCATTAGACAAGAGTTGTTCACTCATTGGCTAACCCATCACCAATAACTATTAGGTAAGGTGATGAGTCAGTTGGTGGGACTGCACCATCCACTAGAAATTATTAATCATGGAAACTTTCGCATCTCTACAAAGAAAGTGTAGCGATCCGACGAAAATAATAGAAGCTAATTTATTTAAAAATCAAATCCCTAGACAAATTGGTCAAGTCTTAATTACAAAATCTAATTAGAAACTTTGACTCTCTACAGAAAAAATGAAAATATTTGCATCCAACCCACTAGCTCATATCCTGGACATCTATAGATTGATCGGACCCAATTACAAGGATTGGCTCCAAAACTTCAAAATTATTTTGGATTTTGAAAAGTTAACTTGTGTATTGCATCAGGATCTCCCCACCTTATCTGTCTGTCCATCCACTGAACAGAGAGCATCTCTTGACAAATGGATGGATGAAGATAACAAGGTCAGACACTACATATTGGGTTCGATGTCTGATGAATTTCAGCACCAACATGAAGATATCAAGACTACCCACCAAATGTTGGCTCACCTATAAAAGTTATTTGGTGAACAGAGTTGTGCAGCCAAATATCAGGTCACTAAACAACTATTAAAGGCTAAAATGCATGATGGACAGTCAATCCAAGATCATTGTTTGATGATGATCAAGGACTTAGAAGAAATTAAGAAGCTCGAAGTGAAGTTAGATCAGGATCTATAGAATGATATAATTCTGCAATCCTTGACTGATGTATATGGACAGTTCATCATGAACTACCATACGCATAAACTTCAGAATACTCTAGCTGAGCTTATGAATATGCTGATTACTACTGAGCTTTCTATGAAAGGTTCTAAAGGCTCAGTACTTGCTATGGAACAGACTTCTTCCAAGAGAAAGTCTTTTGAAAAGAAGAAGTCTGTGAAAAGACAGAAGGTGGAAGGTGGAAAGAAAAAGAAGGCAGAACTGAAAAAGAAGGCCACTAACAAAGGAAAGTGTTTTCATTATAATATTAACGGCCACTGAAAGTGGAACTGCCCCACATACCTGGCTATCCTAAAGAATAAAAAGGAGACAGGTCCTTTTGGAGGTATGCTCGTTATTGAATTTAATCTTATAATTTTTTCTGCATCCAGTTGGGTGCTTGACTCTATTTCTAGTGCTCATTTGTGCACTTCCATGCAGGGTCTTGAGAATAGCAGGAGGCTGAGGGATGGTAAGATGATCCTACGTGTCGAAAATAGAGCAAGGATTGCTGCTGTGGCCGTGGGAACCTACCCTCTTTGACTACCGTCTGGCTTAGATTTAGTACTTAGGGATTGTTATTATATGCCTGCCATAAGTAGGAATTTGATTTTTATTTCATGTTTAGCACAAGAAGGCTATGTAATTAATTTTCTTAAGGACCATTATAATATTCTTTATGAAGGTAATAAAATTACAAGTAGTTTCCTCATTAACGATCTCTACTAGTTACATATCGATGTATTTGTCTTTAATATCGAGCAAAATGTGAATGCCGTAAAATGACTTAGGGATAGTCCAAATGATAGGTATCTATGGCACCTAAGGCTAGGTCATATAACAGAAGATGGGGTTAACAAATTAGAGAAAATTGGGCTATTGAGTCCATTAACTTTCGAGCCATATCCAATTTATGAATTATGTCTTCATGGCAAAATGACTAAGCTCCCTTTTGTAAGACATTGGGAAAAAGCCACGAATCTACTTGCCCTAGTACATACTAATGTGTGTGGCCCATTTGATGTGTCGGTCAGAGGCAACTTTGATTACTTCATAACATTTATCGATGATTTATCTCAGTATGAGTATGTGTATCTTATGAGACACAAGTCTAAAGCCTTTGAAAAGTTTAAGAAATTTAGACATGAAATTGAAAAGCAAACTAAAAAATTCATTAAGATTCTTCAATGAGATCGAGAAGGTGAATACCTGATAAGTACCATAAATTTACCAATAAAAGTATTAATTTATCAATAAATTTATATTAATTTTTAAGAATTAATGATCAATTCATATATATTTTTGAGAAATTAATATTTTTATTAATTAAAAAAATAATAAAATTTAAAAATAAAATTTTACTATCAATGGAAAGAGCTCATTTTTTTATCATAATGAAATAAGTTTCAAATAAAACAGAGCTAAAATGGAGAACATATGAATTTCTAAAGAAATAAAATAAATAAAGATTAAATGAAAAATAATATACGGCTCAGTCGGCTCAAGCTGCTGTGCCATATCAGCTGGCGCATCCAAATGCGTCGAGCCAAGCTGACAAAGTTGGCACACCAAGCCAGCAACGCTAGCTGACTCAGCCACTGAAGCCGTCAGTCGGTCCATGATCCAGGCATGGACCGCTAGCTCAGTAGAAACCGACGAATCATGGAGCGACACGTGGTGGACCTAGACCTTTAAAGGGTTCACAAAAAATCTATCAAAGCTCATAGGAAATTTTGGACTTTTTACTCAATGACAAGTGGTGCTGATTCGTTGCGGTGTGCGGTGCAGTCGGTCCACACGGTCCATGGGAACAATAATTGCACGATCTTGTAGCTCTGGTTGCTTGCTGTCAAGATCAGATGGTGGAGAAAATTTTCTACTTCAAGCTTCACACGGATCGCCATCCAACGACAGCGCTCAATCCAGAGGATGATCCGACAGTGGAGAGAGCACCCGATGGTGATCAGAACTCCCAACGCGCAATCAACGGCCATAATTTAATTCGACCTGATCTGGGCCAATACACATCCAATTTTGGCATTTTTTGGACCATTTGATCCATATCTGATGGCCTGATTTCATTCAGAGCAACATAATTCAATCAGGACTTTTTCTTAATCCAATTTTCACTCAGAATTCTCTATATTTTGAAGATCAAAGACCTCCTTAGTCCCACATTGCCTTCAGAAAAAGTCTCCAATCCTCCTGACTCTATAAATAAGACCCAAGCCTTCCAGAATAGACAATCTTCGGTCAAGGTGAAGCTTTGGTATAGGGTAGAGCCAGGCTTTGGATTAGAGGCTGCTTCAAAGCAGCGGATGCTGAGAAGAAGAGCTGGACTTCTACACCATCTTTCTGCTAATGCCGATCCAAGATCAGAGATCAGCCTATTTTAATTTTTTTTATTTTTTTTATGTATTTAAATTATGAACTTTTTAATTAATACAATATTTATTTTCATGTTCTTTAATTTCATGTTCTTTATTTTTATTATAATTTAATTTTTGCACTTTAATTATTGCTTTTTATTTTATTGCAAGTAGATGCTAAGATCTAACTTATAGATCTTAGTACCAAGTTTAAATTTCTATACTTTTTAATTTTTGCCTTTTATTTTCCGACTTTACTTTTGATTTCAAAACTCTTTTCAAATCTTTTTTTTTAAAAAATCAAAGATTTTAAAACTAAAACACTATCTTCCCTATGGATTCGACCCGACTTACTGCTAGCTACATATTTTTAGTTATTTTAAGAAGTTAGATTAAACTGATAAACATGGTGTCTTAACGATAACATCGCATTCTTATCAAATTTTTGGCACCATTGCCAGGGAGGATTAGATGCTATTTTTTGTTGATTTCTTTAACTTTTTAAAATTAATTATTAATAAAATTTTATTTTTTTTAATTTTCTATAAATATTGCTTACTAACTTTTTTCTTTATTTTATAAAAAAAAATAAAGAAAATAAAAAGATTAGGATAAGAAGGAAGCTTCTAATTCTGCTTGGTGAGATCAATCCTAATCCTATTTTCTTTTTATTTATTAATTTATTTACTTTATTTTTAAATTAATTTAAAAAAATATTCATTTAAACCTAATTAAAAGCTCCATGATAGGATTAGAAACCCTAACTATTTAGAGCATACATCATATTAGTTTTATTTTTATTTTTATTTTTTTTGATGATTGCTGGAGGTAAGGTAAGTCTTTCAGAATTTAATTAGTTGCATACATCTAGTTTAAATTGCATAGAACCCTTTGATTGAAAATTTTTTGTGCATATTCATATTAAACCAAATTAAGGGCACAACCCAATTAAATAAGATAAGGTGGGAATTTGATCATCTTTTCTTGGCCCATAAATAATCAACCAGCATCCTGTATTGACCTAAGCCTTTAATTTTAAAATCAATTAGACATCAGCCCAAAGAGCTCGAGTTTAATAGGACAAGAAATCCTAAAAGTTGAACCAGATTAGGATTAGTCAATTTGACTGATGTCTAGAAAAGTGGTTCAGGGACAACTAGACCCGAAGGAAGGTGGTTTCTAATTGGTTCTATTAGCTTACCTGACTAAGTACAATTAGTATCTAAGGCAAGCAATGGAGGGACTCCCATCAACCTTATACTTATCTAGCCAGTTAATGGCTGATCCTACACTTGGAGTGCTCAAAGACTGACTTGGAACAGTTAGGAGTTGTCTAGGTCTAGGCTGATCATAGGTTAGGATTAATTTGTTTGAAACTTGTTTGAAAATAAAAGTTTTTATTTTAGGTATTTTCAATCTCTATTGTCCTAGTATAACGGGAAGTTATGATGCATGGTTGTCCTAGGGTATGAGAAGGTTGAATTAACTTAGAACTTAAAAAAAAGAGAGTTTAAAAAAAATAATAATAAAATAAAAAAAAGATTGAGGACACTAAGAATGTAGTGAATTCTCCAACACTCGTGTGAGGAAGGATTTCAGGTCGACTAGTCAAAATGGATTTAGTTTCTATTTTAGATCCTACAACCTCAACATCTATAATGGATTTAGCAAATTAGCCTCAGCCTCAAATCCTTAAGAACTTATGTTATCCAGTTGGTTCCGTCCAACCCTCTTGCATCAGGTTGCCCCAACCCACAGCAAACAACTTTGAAATGAAACCTCAAATCATTGACATGCTTCCAAAATTCATGGGAATAGAGGATGCATATATATTTATTAGGAAATTTGAAGAGGTTTGTGCAACCATGAAACTACAATAATTCTCAGAGGATGAAATCAAACTAAGATTAATCAATTTTGCCCTTAAGGATAATGCCAAAATGTGGCTTTATAGTCTTCCAAATCAATCTATCACAACCTGGAAGGGCTTTATGAGAATATTCTTAAAAAAATATTTTTCTCATCATAAAATAGCTAGAATTAAAAATGAAATAAACCAATTCTATCAACTAGCTAGTGAATCATTTTGGAAATACTTCGACTGATTCAAGAACCTCTTGATCCAATGCCCACACCATGGAATAAAAACTTGGAGGCTATGCCAAATAATTTATGAAGGATTAGATTCAAATTCCTAAACAATGTTAGAGTCCATATGCCAGGAACAATTTATGTACAGGAACCAAATGAAGCCCAGCAATTTCTAGAAGACCTAGCCGAGAAAAGTTTATAATGGAAAACAACTAGAAAACTAGAAAAATCCACACCTTCAAGAGGTGGAACATACCAAATTCAAACCTTCTTAGTTGCAGAAGCTAAAATTGCAACTTTGACACGTAGGTTAGAGGCCTTAGAACTTCAGAGACCTACCAGTGTGAACCAAGTGTCTACACCAATGTGCAATGGGTGCAATGCACCAGACCATGTCCTTGAGGAATGTCCCCTTCCAATGAACCAATTAAATAATGGATGTGCATAAGTGAATACTACATATCAGAGACCGTTGAACAATCCCTATGCACTCAATTATAACCCAGGTTGAAGGAATCATCCAAATTTTTTATGATCACAAAATCCAAATGTAGGCGGTCCAAGTTTCAATCAGTAGAACCCAAGGCCTAATCCTATGATAAACATCCTGTCACCACCAGGCTTTAAAATTAATGAAAAGAAACTTAGTTCTTTAGGGAAAAGCCTAGAAGTCCTAGCCAAATCTAATGCTGACATCAATGCCACCTTAAGCAATTTCATGCAAACCACAGGCTAAATTCTGATTTCAAATTCTTAGGCCATAGCCCGCTTGAAAATGCAAGTGCGTCAACTAGCATCTACCATAAGTGAATGTGAACGAGGTAGGCTACCTAGCCAACCTGAGCCCAATCCAAGGAATCAAAATGGTAGACCATCCCAAGAAAATCAGGTTAATCAAGTTAATGCTATTCATTCCTTGAGATCAGAAAAATAAGTGGATAATAAGGTAAATACACCTGATACTAGAAAAGACTTAAGTGCTGAGTCTATTAAGCCACCCAATGAACAATCTACCTTACAAACTCAAGCTCCTGAAACTGATAGTGCACCAAATCAGATGCCCATAATCTCTAGAGCTCCTTTTTTGAATCAATTAAGATTTAATAAATAATCAAAATATTTAGACAAAATGATAGAGGTATTTAAGCAAGTTTAAGTAAATATTCCTCTACTAGACATGATCCAACAAGTTTCGACTTATGCCAAATTCTTAAAAGACCTTTGCACCAAGAAAAAGATGACTAATGTACCAAAGAGAGCTTTCTTAGCAGTAAGTGTGAGTTTATATTTGTTAAGTCATATGCCTATAAAGTACAAGGACCCAAGGTCTCCAACAATTTCATATGTCATAAAAGAAACTAACATTGAGAAGGTGTTACTTGATTTAGGGGCTAGTGTAAATATTTTGCCCTATTCAGTTTATGAGCAATTAGGATTAGGAAAGCTTCAGCCAACAGGGATCACATTACAATTAGCAGACCGATCTTTTAGGATCCCTAAGGGAATGGTAGAAGATGTTTTGATTAAGGTTGGAAATTTTATCTTTTCAGTTGATTTTGTCATTTTGGAGACTGAGCCAATATCAAATCCTAAGGGTCAAATTCTAGTGATTTTAGGAAGACTGTTCCTAGCTACTGCTAATGCTGAAATTAATTATTGGAATGGACTTATGAAACTATCTTTTGGAAACATGACTATCGAGCTGAATATTTTCAATTTGAAACAGGAATCTACCAAGTATGCTAATGTAAGTATAGTCCAAGATAAAATTTATGAACCTATAGACATTAGCGATGAGGAAATCGATCTTGAATCTACTATCTGTCGAACCCATGAATATGAGAACCTAGATAAAATACTTGGAGATAATAAAATTGGCTAGAGATGGGAGCCTCCCACTGAACCACTTATAGAAATGACTAAACCATCACTCGAGTCATCAAAAGAAGAGGCATCCAAAGTAGAGTTGAATCCCCTCCCTGAGCACCTCAAGTATGTATATTTAGGTCCAAAGACAACCTTGCCTGTAATTGTTACATCAGAACTAAATCCTAACCAAGGGAAGGAATTATTAGCGATCTTAAGAGAAAATCGAGAAGCAATAGGCTGGACCATAGCAGACATTAAAGGAATAAGCCCTTCCATAGTTTAACATAGGATACACCTAGAGGAAGAGGATAAACCAACTCGAGATGCCTAAAGAAGATTGAACCCAGCCATGAAGGATGTAGTCAAAAAGGAAATTCTGAAGTTGTTGGATAATGGAATTACTTACCCCATTTCTGATGGTTCGTGGGTAAGCCCTGTACAAGTGGTACCAAAGAAATTTGGGGTAACAGTATTCCAAAATGAAGCTAATGAACTTATCCCAACTAGGACACAAATGGGGTTGAGGGTTTGTATAGATTATAGGAAATTGAATGCAGCTACAAGAAAAAATCACTTTCCCTTACCATTTATTGATCAAATGTTGGAAAAGTTAGTCAGACAAGAATTTTATTATTTTCTAGATGGATACTCCAGTTATAATCAGATCCCCATAGCCCCTGAAGATCAGAAAAAGACCATATTCACCTGCCCATTCAGAACCTTTGCTTATAGGCGTATGCCCTTTGGATTATGTAATGCTCCAGCAACCTTTCAGAGATGTATGATCAGCATGCTTTTCGATATGATTAAATGATTTCTAGAAATTTTTGTGGATAACTTTTCTATCTTTGGACCTAGCTTCTCTGAATGCTTAAACCATCTAAGACTTGTTCTAGGAAGATGTAAGAAGAAGCATTTAGTTCTTAATTGAAGAAAATGTCAATTCATGGTTAGAGAAGGTATAGTTGTTGGCCATGTAATTTCAAAGAAAGGAATAGAAGTTGACAAGATCAAAGTTGACCTGATTGCAAGTCTTCCACCACCTAAGACTGTTAAAGAAATTTGTTCATTTTTAGGACATGCTGGATTTTATAAAAGGTTCATATCCAATTTTAGCAAAGTGGCTCACCCTTTGACAAACTTGTTAGCAAATGAAGCAAAATTTGAGTTTACTTCTAAGTGCCTTGAGTCTTTTGAATTCCTTAAAAAGGCACTCATTTCAGCTCCCATCATTCATCCGCCTATCTGGATCGAACCTTTTAAGCTCATGTGCGATGCATCTGATCATGCTGTAGGTGTAGTCTTAGGTCAAAAAATCAACAAGCTGTTGAGAGTTATTTTTTATGCAAGCAAAACATTAAATGATGTGTAGCTTAATTACACCATCATGGAGAAGGAATTCTTAGTTGTTGTCTTTGCCCTAGAAAAATTCAGATCCTATTTGGTTGGATCTCATGTTATTGTATATACTGATCACTCAGCCATTAGACATCTCCTAGCAAAGAAAGATGCTAAGGCACATTTAATTCGATGGATCTTGCTCCTTCAAGAATTTGACCTAAAAATTAAGGGCAAGAAAGGGATAGAGAATGCAGTTGCTGATCAGTTATCCCGAATCATAGTTGTGCCATCTAACGAACGACCTATCAATGAGTATTTTTTAGATAAACAACTCATGTCGGTGTCCACTGAACCTTGGTATGCAGATATTGTGAATTATTTAGCCATTGGTAAAGTGCCTTATCATTGGATTAGTCAGGATAAACACAAATTCTTTTCCTAAGTAAAGTATTTCATTTGGGATGATCCATATCTATTTAAATAGTGTCCTAATCAGATCACTAGAAGGTGTATCCATGATAATGAGGTTAAAAGTATTCTGTCATTTTATCATGACCAAGCATGTGGTGGTCATTTTGCATCTAAGAAGACTGCTGCCAAAGTACTTCAATATAGATTTTATTCACCCAATTTATTGAAGGATGCACATGTGTACTATAAAAGTTGTGATCGATGCCAACAAATGGGTCAAATTACAAAGAGAGATATGATGCCATTTAATCCAATCTTGGTAGTTGAAATTTTTGATGTCTGGGTAGTTGATTTTATGGGACCATTTTCGAATTCCTTCAGAAATGAGTATATCTTAATAGCTGTTGATTATGTTTCCAAGTGGGTAGAAGCTATTCCATGTAAGTCCAATGATAGCAAAGTGGTCATTAAATTTCTTAAGAAAAATATTCTCTCTCACCTTGGTACTCCTAGAGCAATCAGTAGTGATCGAGAAACACATTTTTGCAATCGACCCTTTACCATATTAATTAAGAAATATAATGTTACCCATAAGTTATCCACACCATATCATCCTCAGACTAGTGGTCAAGTTGAAGTGTCCAATAGATAAATCAAATAAATCTTGGAGAAAATTATTAATGCCGATAGGAAGGATTGGTTGGTGAAATTAGTTGATGCACTTTGGGCTTACCGCACTGCCTACAAGACCAACCTAGGAATATCTCCTTATAGGATTGTGTTTGAAAAATCATGTCACTTACCTATTGAGTTAGAACATAAAGCCATGTGGGCAATAAAGAAATTAAATATGGACCTCGACATAGCCAGAAACCATAGGAAGCTTCAGTTCAATGTATTAGAAGAACTAGGAAAAGATATATATGAGAATGCCAAGGTATACAAGGAATGGATGAAAGTATTGAAGGAAAATCCTAATTTTCTGGACCAGGTTCGTTCAGATCTGATCGGATCAAGAGATATATTTCAAAAAATTTTCTCTTTGATCCAAATTAGATCTGAGATGTTTTAGATCTAATTTTTATTATTCTAATAATAAAAATAAAATCTAGATAAATTAAATCAAATTTAATTTACCTTGATGTAGGGTAATCCTATTACCCGTTTGATGATCCTATAAGCAGCGGAAGATTCTGGATCTAGCCATGCAAGTGCCTGGCCTCTACCGATATCCACTTGGGCTAGATCTGGAGATCCTCTTCTTCTCTATCACATCTCCAAAAATTAGATCTAAATCTAATTTGAAAAAATTACTTTCGAAGATCAGTAATTGTCCTTTGCAGCAGCGCAGCCTTCTAGCTTTCTTTCACCTTTCCCTCGCCTAGATTGCACCAACTAAGATCCCAAACTACTTTGGGCATGGAGAGGAGAGGGAGAAGATGAACTTGGCATGGAGGAGGAGGAGAGAGGCAGCCTTGGGGCATGGGAATTGTATATTCTCTTTGAGTTGGGCGTAGGGTCTTATTTATAGACTATGCGTGATCCAACTCCTCTTCTTCCCAATCAATCACAACTCTTTGTGAAATTAGATCTAAATCTGATTGGTGGGAATAGAGTTCCTTGGATTCATCCTTAGATGATGCCTAAGACTTGTCAAAGTTGGTTCTTAGGAGGAGTCTAATCGAAATCCAAAAAGGAGATGGAGTCCCTGTCCAACAGGGACTCCTGGGCGCCTCCCGCTTGGGCGCACGCCACCCTTGGCGCGCACCCTCCTCCTTGCCTGCTTCTGGCATGGGGACAATCCCCCACCAGCTCTCCAATAGGAACGTGACATATGGATAGAAGTCAAAGTGTCAATGGTCAACATTTGACCAGTCAAAGGTCAACTTTTGACCAAAGTCAAAGGACGAGAAATGGCAGGTGACCAAAAATGATAGGTATTATCTTACAAAATAAGACAACCTTTTTCTAACCTGGACAGACTCCAGTCAGACCAAGTGAAGGCCTCTGATCGAGCACAAACTCCTTTGGCTCAGTCAGGATAACTATTTATGATAGTAAAAGAAGAACGTTAGGTTCAATCGAGTGCTAGCACGATTTCTTTGAACCTAATTGAATCTCATTCAGATCAATTGAACTGGATCAGTTCAATTGATGATCACCTAGATTCAAACCCTTATTTGTGTGACCCAGTTAGGTTCAGTTCTATATGGTAATGGGATATGTCATGATCTCTATCATCGACATCATCGAAACTCCTTTCGATGGATCAGAACTCTTCTGATTCGAACAGCTAGAATGATCGATCATCTAAATCATTCTAATTGCTCCCAAAATCCACCAGTGACACCTAGCAGTATATGGTGGCAACCCATCAGAGCTGAATGCGAACCTCTTGGTGCAGCTACCTGTGTGATTAAGTTCTTCTATCTTGAGCCCCGATCAGATTAGGGTTAAGGTGAACTCATCAAACCCTAGTTTCTATCATATGATGTAATCTTTTGATTCAAGTCCATTGTCAAAACCTAAATAGAAACTCTTTCTATTATTTCACTCTACCATGGCCATGGGCTTCTGGACTTGATTCTCATGATCATCATAGGGCTGCTCCTCTACCACCGAGGTAGATAGATTCCATCTTGATGCAATCCAGTTCCTACAATGAACATGCTATAGCCAACATACACCTCAGGGTTCTGAATGGCTAGGAGATCGAGTAATGGTGTAGTCAAACTATAACACCCTCAAGGTGAACTGCTGATGCACCTCAGGTCAAAGAACCAGACACACTACTGCAGCATCGAGTCAGTCATTGACGAGAAGGTAGACTTCCTAATGACTACTCGAGGTGGTCACGCTCAGTGCCCTCGTTCTCTAACGAGTACCTATACTCTCGCTCCGGTGTCTCCACACCGTAGACTCAAGACTCATCTACTAAAAGAGAAGCGATTGTACACCAATCTTCTGGATCAATCACCATCCTCGTGATGATCCTATGGTCGGGAGCATTTTATGAGTTAATAATGATTATTCATGTCTTAAATTTTCAACTCTTGAAAATATGAATTATCATTACCATTAACTCAAAGGATGTATCACAGACACTAAATACACATATGTGATAGAAAATAATCCATTTTATTGATTTTAGTCAAAATTATAATTTTGCCCCTAGAAGTGTATTACAAGTGTCAGCCAATTCTGGCTTCTAGGGCATATATATCTAACAATCTCCCACTTATCCTAAAGTCAATTGGCTACAAGTCTAAGTCCCATCTTCTCAAGGTGGGCTTCGATCCCCTGCTGGCCCAATGGCTTTGTAAGTGGGTCTGCCACATTGTCTGTGGAGTCAACTCTCTTGACCTCGACGTAATCCTTCTCGAGGTAATCGCGGATGAGGTGGTATCGCCGCTCAATGTGCTTGGATTTCTGGTGAGACCTCGGCTCCTTAGCATGGGCTATGGCATCATTGTTATCGCAGTAAAGGGAAATGGCATCTGATGGCATTACTCCAATTTTTGTGGCAAACTTCTTGTACCAGAATGCTTCCTTCGTAGCCTTTGATACAATGATATATTCTGCTTCCATGGTGAAATCTGCTATCACGGTTTTCTTGGAACTCTTTCAGCTGACAGCACCACCATTGCACACAAACAGACTCCTAGATGTCGACTTTCAATCATCTACATCGGACATAAAATCCAAGTCTGTATATCCCTAGACTTGGAGTTCTCCATTACCAAAGACCAACATCATATCCTTAGTTCTTTTTAAGTACTTAAGGATACATTTCACAGAAGTCTAGTGTTCTTCACCTGGATTTGACTGATATCTGCTTGTGACACTCACAGCATGGGCTATATCAGGTCGTGTACATAGCATGGCATACATGAGGCTCCCTATTGCAAAAGCATAAGGGATCTTGCTCATGCATTCTATTTTCTCAGGTGTGCTAGGGCACATCTTCTTGGAAAGATGAATACCATGTCTGAAGGGTATTAATCCCCTCTTAGAGTTTTCCATACTAAACCTCTTTAGTACTTCCTCTATGTACATCTTCTGTGAAAGTCCTAGCATCCTATTCGGTCTATCCCTATAGACCTTAATTCCTAGAATAAAGGATGCTTCACCTAGGTCTTTCATGGAGAATTTTTCTTGGACAACCATATTTTGACTGATCGTCAACATGGGAAGTATCATTTCCCAATAAGGAGGATGTCATCCACGTACAATACGAGGAAGACAACAGCGCTCCCACTGACCTTTTTGAAGACACATGGTTCCTCTTCATTTTTTGATGAAACCAAACTTTTTGATCACATCATTGAAAATGAGTGTTCCAGCTTCCGAGATGCTTGCTTAAGTCCATATATGGACCTTTGCAGCTTGCAAACCTTGTGATCAGTATCACTGGATGTGAAACCTAGCGGCTGTTCCATATAGATATCTTCCTCAAGATATCCATTTAAGAATGCCGTTTTCACATCCATTTGCCATATTTCATAATCAAAATAGGCTGCAACAGCAAGCAATGTGCGGATGGATTTTAGCATAGCTACTGGGAAAAAGGTATCCTGATAGTCAATGCCTTCGCGTTGACTATAACCTTTTGCCACTAGTCTAGCCTTGAATGTCTCCACATTTCCATCTACACCAATCTTTCTCTTGAAGATCCATTTACACCCAATAGGTACTATACCTTCTGGTGGATCTACCAAGGTCCAGACTTGGTTTGAGTGCATCGAGTCAATTTCTGACTGCATTGCCTCTAGCCATTTCTTGGAGTCGATATCTGATATCGCCTCGTTGTAGGTTTTGGGATCATCACCATGAGCACCATTACCTACGAGGAACATTTTCTCTACTTCTCTGAAATAATACCTAAGTATCTTTCAGGGGGATGGGAAACTCTTTCCGATCTACGAGGTGGAGGAGGTAGTGTTCTTATTGGCTCAACCTGATTTGGTTCCAATTGGTCCTTAGCTCGTTGTACTTGTGAGACTTTCTCATCAAGCTTAATCTGCTTTCCAATGCCGCTATCTTGAATAAACTATTTTTCAAGAAAGATGGCATGTCGACTCACAATCACATTGTGGATCTTCTGGAATGTAGAAATAGTATATCCTAATGACTCTTTAGGATATCCTATGAATCGAGCTCTGAAGGAACCTAAACTCTAACTTGTCCGCTTGTTGTCTTTTGACATGAGCTCGGACAACCCCAAATTCTGAGATGACTCAGACTTGGTTTCTTACCATGCCATATCTCATACGGTGTGGTAGGAATGATTTTAGAGGAACCCTATTCAGTAATAAATTGAAGTTAATAATGAAGTGTCCCCAAAGAAAATCTGGGAGGTCTGTGAAGCTCATCATGGATCGAACCATATCCAATAGAGTCCGATTTCTCCATTTCTGAAACCCGTTGAGTTGAGGTGTTCCTGGTGGAGTCCATTGAGAGACTATGCCATTTTTCTTGAGATAGTCTAGGAATTTCCTGACTAAGGTATTCACCTCCTCGATCTGATCGAAGAACCTTAATGGGTTTTCCAGTTTATTTTTCTACTTCATGTCTGAATTCTTTGAACTTTTCAAAAGCTTCAGACTTGTGTCTCATAAGATACACATACCCATACCTAGACAGATCATCGGTAAAGGTAATGAAGTAGACAAAATTGCCTCTAGCCGGCACATCAAATGGGCCGCACACATCAGTATGTACTAGGGCAAGGAGATCTGTGGCCCTTTCCCCATGTCCAACAAAAGGGAGTTTAGTCATTTTGCCTTGAAGACAAGATTCACAAGTTGGATATGACTCAAAAGTCAATGGACTCAATAGCCCATTTTTCTCCAATTTGTTGATCCTATCTTCTGCTATATGACCTAATCTCAGGTGCCATAGATATCTATCATTTGGACTATCCCTAGGTCGTTTGGCATTCATGTTTTGCTCGATAGTTAGAATAGGTACATCAATATGTAGCTGATAAAGACCTGTTAATAAGGAAATCATTTGCAATTTTATTTCTTTCATAAAGAATATTACAATGGTCCTTAAAGAAGGTAATCACATAGCCTTCTTAGTGCTAAGCATGAAACAGAAATCAAATTTCTGCTAGCTGCAGGCACATAATAACAGTCTTTCAAAACTAAGTCTAAACCAGATGGTAATCGAAGAGGATATGTTTCCACTGCCACTGCAGCAACTCTTGCTCCATTTTATCGATGCGTAGGATCATGTCTCCATCCCTCAGCCTCCTGCTATCCTCAAGACCCTGCATGGAAGTGCACAGATGAGCACTAGAACCAGAGTCAAGCACCCAACTGGATGCAGAAGAAACCATAAGGTTAGACTCAATAACGAGCATACCTCCAGAAGGACCTTCCTTCTTGTTCTTCAGGGTGGCCAGGTAAGTAGGGCAGTTTCGCTTCCAAGTGGCCGTCGCTGTTGCAATGGAAACACTTTCCTTTGACAGCGGCCTTCTTCTTCGGCTCTGCCTTCTTCTTCTTTGCTCCTTTCCATCTTCTGCTTTTTCACAGACTTCTTTTTCTTTCCATAAGACTTTCTTTTGGAAGAAGTCCATTCCATAGCAAGAACTGAGCCTTTAGAACCTTTCATAGAAAGCTCAGCGGTAACCAGCATATTCATTAATTCGGCCAAGGAATTTTGAAGTTTATGCATGTGGTAATTCATGATGAATTGCCCATATGCATCAGTCAAGGATTGCAGAATAATATCGTTCTGCAGATCCAAGTCTAACTTCACACCGAGCTTCTCAAGCTCTTCCAATGTCCTTGATCATTCATCAGACAGTGATCTTGGACTGACTGCCCATCGCATGCATCTTAGCCTTAAAAAGTCATTTTCGTGACTTGATACTTGGCTGCGCGACTCTGTTCACCAAACATCTCCTGCAGGTGAGCCAACATTTGGCGAGCAGTCCCGATATCTTCATGTTGGCGCTGGAGCTCATCAGACATCGAGCCCAACATGTAATATCTGGCCTTATTATCTTCGTCTATCCATTTTTTCTAGAGATGCTCTCTGTTCAGTGGATGGACGGGCTGGTAAGGTGGGAGGGTCCTGGTCCAATACATGGGTTAACTTCTCAGAACCCAAAATGATTTTGTAGTTCCTGAGCCAATCTTTATAATTGGGTCCGGTCAGTCTATGTGTGTCCAGGATACGTGCCTAATGGGTTGGACGCAGACATTTTTCTGTAGAGAGTCAAAGATTCTAGTTAGATACTGTAATTATGACTTGACCAATTTGTTTAGGGATTTTATTTTTAAACAAATTAGCTCCCACTATTTTCTCGGATCCCTACACTCCCTCTGTAGAGATGCGAAAATCTCCATGATTAATGATTTCTAGTGGGTGGTGCGGTCTCACCAACTGACTCATCACCTCACCTAACAGTTATTGGTGATGGGTTAGCCAATGAGTGAACAACTCTTGTTCAATGATTCTCTAATCATGGTGCACCCAAACTTGGTCTCTAATTCATGAATCTCACCGTATCCGGAAATATTGATCCACTCCTTAGTTAAGTCAGACCCACCATTTGCATAGACTGGGATTCCTAATTGAGTCTCTCACCGTATCCGGAATATTGAGCCCAACTCATCCTCCAGCCCATAGCATCCAATGCCTAATAGACATGGTTGCATCTTCCCGGATGCAACTGAGCCACTGTATCCAGTCGAGAACAATCAACCCCGGGAAAGGGCCCGCACATCTACAATGGTGGAAGACCTCAGACTTAATCTTTTCTTAGGGAGAATTGATTCAGGTCTCATTAAACTAGACTTGTCATAGTCATAACAATTATGACTAACCTAGTGGCATGGGTTAGCTCGGATTATTGACCACCTCAGATCAGAACTGTGTCAACAGATATGGCCAGGTAAGTGAGACCGGTGGAAGGAATATGCCATTAACTCGTACAAGAATGCATTCAGGTCGAGTAGCTTCCAATTAAAAATCAGTCGGTCGTATGTGCCAAACTTACCTTAGACACCAAATTGTTGAGTCAGAACCAATTGGGTTAGCCTACAATCCAGACTCTAACCTCTGAGCCTAATTAGGTCTTGCTTGATCGTGACTCGATCTTGACCCAGACTTAATCCTATTAGGCTGGTCAATTTAAGCATTGTTGATCCCATCTAACCAACTCTTGATTCGGATTTGATCAACCGCTTAGACCTAATTGAGCTACCCAAGCCCGAACCCAGTATTATGAATATGTCTTAGATCTAAAATTCTCAATTTTAGACCTAATTGAATATTTCATAATCTTAATTTTTAATTAAGTTAGGGTTCATAAACAAAATATGCATAATAAATCCTAGGGTTTCAGGATCTAGGGTTTTGCAGAAAGTAAGTTTTGGGTTTCTGATTAAGGACGAACACGCAGCACCCCTACACGTCATAAGAACACCCCATCGAATGGGAAGAGAGGGCCTTTAAACCCTTCTTCATTCTTATGATCGGACGGCCAAGAGGAACGCCTTAATCAGGAACATGCAATACTACAAAATAGTTTTAGATCTATATCATATATCTCATATATAAATTAGATCTAATCATGGCATATTTTGCATACATCTCATGTATCGAATCATGCATATTTTTCAGATCTAAATTATCTCATAATAATCTAAAAAATTAGATTTAAATTGATCTAATCAAAATAAATTCTAATCTAGACAATTATGTAGAACTATTCTACAACTAGTCTAGACATGCATCAATCATATCTCATATGATATTTAAAATTAAATAATTTTTATTTACTATTTTTTAGATGTTATTATAATAATTATAATATCAAGAAATAGTAAATAAATAGATCTAAAATATGATTTAATCAAATTAAATCAAAAACATGCAAGACTATTCTATAGAACTATTCTATTTTAGAACTAGTCATGCATATTTTCTAATCTTAGATCCAAATCATTTAATTTTAATTTTTTCTGATTTCAGATCTGATCACATCTCATGTGACATCTAAAATCACTTATTTTTTAATTAAAATAAATTTAAAATTAGATCTAAACACTTTTAGAACCTTGGCTCTGATACCAGTTGAAGGGAAATCCTGATTTCCCGGACCAGGTTCGTTTCAGATCTGATCAGATCAAGAGATATATTTCAAAAATTTTTCTCTTTGATCTTAATTCAGATCTTGAGATATGTTTAAGATCTGATTCTTATTATTTTAATAATAAAAATAAAATTTAGATAAATTAAATCAAATTTAATTTACCTTGATGTGGGTAATCCTATTACCCGTTTGATGATCCTGTAAGCAGCGGAAGGTTCTGGATCTTAGCCACGCAATTGCCTGGCCTTCTACCGGTATCCACTTGGGCTGGATCTGGAGATCCTCTTCTTCTCTATCATCATCTCCAAAAATTAGATCTGGATCTGATCTGGAGGATCTTCAAAACTAATCTTTTGAAGATCAGCAGTCGTCCTTTGCAGCAGCGCAGCCTTCTAGCTTTCTGTCGCCTTTCTCTGATCTGGATTGCACCAACCTAATCCAAAACTACCTTTTGGACGTGGAGAGGAGAGGGGAGAAGGTGGAACTTGGCATGGAGGAAGGAGGGGAGAGGCAGCCTTGGGGCATGGGAATTGTATATTCATCTTTGAGTTGGGCGCAGGGTCTTATTTATAGACTATGCATGATCCAACTCCTCTTCTTCCCAACCAATCACAACCTCTTTGTGAAATCAGATCTAAATCTGATTGGTGGGAATAGAGACCCCTTGGATTCCTCCTTAGAGGGCATGCCTAAGACCAGTCAAAGTTGGATTCTTAGTAGAGAACTCTAATTGGAATCCAAAAAGGGAGATGGAGTCCTTCCTATCCAACAAGGGACTCCTAGGCGCCTCCTACTTGGGCACACGCCATCCTTGGCGTGCGCCCTCCTCCTTGCCAGGTTCTGGCAGGGGGACAAGCCCCCACCAGCTCTCCAATAGGTGCATGACATGTGGTCAAAAGTCAAAGTGTCAATGGTCAACATTTGACCAGTCAAAGGTCAGACTTTTGACCAAAGTCAAAGGAACAAGAAATGGCAGGTGACCAAAAATGGCAGGTAATGTCTTACAAAATAAGACAACCTATTTTCTGACTTGGACAACCTCCAGTCAGACCATATGAAGGCCTCTGATTGAGCACAAACTTCCTTTGGCTCAGTCAGGACAACTTATTTATGATAGTAAAAGAAGAACGTTAGGTTCAATCGAGTGCTAGCACGATTTTCTTGAACCTAATTGAATCTCATTCAGATCAATTGAACTAGATCAGTTCAATTGATGATCACCAGATTCAAACCCTTGTTTGTGTGACCCAGTTAGGTTCAGTTCTGTATGGTAATGGGATATGTCATGATCTCTATCATCGACATCATCGAAACTCCTTTCGATGGATCAGAACTCTTCTGATTCGAACAGCTAGAATGATCGATCATCTAAATCATTCTAATTGCTCCCAAAATCCACCAGTGACACCTAGCAGTATATGGTGGCAACCCATCAGAGCTGAATGCGAACCTCTTGGTGCAGCTACCTGTGTGATTAAGTTCTTCTATCTTGAGCCCCGATCAGATTAGGGTTAAGGTGAACTCGTCAAACCCTAGTCTCTGTCATATGATGTAATCATTCGATTCGAGTCCAATGTGAAAATCTAAATAGAAACTCTTTCTATTATTTCACTCTGCCATGGCCATGGGCTTCTGGACTTGATTCTCATGATCATCATAGGGCTGCTCCTCTACCACCGAGGTAGATAGATTCCATCTTGATGCAATCCAGTTCCTACAATGAACATGCTATAGCCAACATACACCTCAGGGTTTCCATATGGCTAGGAGATCGAGTAATGGTGTAGTCAAACTATAACACCCTCAAGGTGAACTGCCGATGCATCTCAGGTCAAAGAACCAGACACACCACTGCAGCATCGAGTCAGTCATTGATGAGAAGGTAGACTTCCTAATGACTACTCGAGGTGGTCACGCTCAGTGCCCTCATTCTCTAATGAGTACCTGTACTCTCGCTCCGGTGTCTCCACACCGTAGACTCAAGACTCATCTACTAAATAGAAGCGATTATATACCAATCTTCTGGATCAATCATCGTCCTCGTGATGATCCTATGGTCGGGAGCATTTTATGAGTTAATAATGATTATTCATGTCTTAAATTTTCAACTTTTGAAAATATGAATTATCATTACCATTAACTCAAAGGATGTATCACAGACACTAAATACACATATGTGATAGAAAATAATCCATTTTATTGATTTTAGTCAAAATTATACTTTTGCCCCTAGAAGTGTATTACAAGTGTCAGCCAATTCTGGCTTCTAGGGCACATATATCTAACAAGTATTTCATGATCAAGCAATTCATAGAAAATCTTTTACTCCTAGACAAAATGTTCTTTTGTATAATTCATGGTTACATCTTTTTTTTGAAAAGCTTAGGTCTAGATGGATAAGACCTTTCTTTGTTAAAGAAGTTTTTCCATATAAGACTGTAGAGATTGAAAACCCAAGCGATTGTGTTGTTTTTAAAGTTAATGGTCAACGATTGAAACCATTCATGGAATTACCCATAGAATATATGGAGGAAGCCATGGTTCTTTATGAACCAATATATCTCGATTAGTCTATTATCACTGTTTAGTGTGGCTGAAGACTTTAAACTTAGCGCTCTTGAGAGATAACCCAACTTCTTTCTTTCTAATTAGTTTTCTTCTTAGCATTATCAGATCAAATAAGCTCCATTGAATAAGTTGGAGGGAGAGTTTAAATTTTCAAAGGCATGTGCTGGACCAAAAATATAATAAATAAATAAATAAATAAATAAAAAAAAAAAAATATATATATCAAGTGTATTCTTTCATGTTCTTTATTACATCCTTTATTTTTTTTTTCTATTGAGAACAATGTCAATTAAGTTGGGGGTAAGAAAAATAAAAATTTTAAAATTTTAAATCCTCAAAAAAGTTAGTATTTAGTATTTAGACACCTGATTATGCTTAAGAATTAAATTAAACTAAGCATTTTTACAAGAAAATTGATGCATAGAATAGAGAATCTGTGAGATATTGAAGAATCAAGTATTCAGAAAATTTAATAAAGAGTTAAGTCTACAACATAAAAAGTTTTTCTTTTGAGCATTTCTAATTTTTCCTACTAGCATCAAAGAAAAGTCTACATTTTATAGTTTTTGTGTAGGGTAACTCTATGTTTCTTCATATAATTTTTTTTTTAAAATAGTTTCCAAGTACTTCTCACTAAGTAACCATGCCTCTTTGCCTTAGTAAGCATTGAGTTTCGCATCAAAAGATGGGAAGGACAAAGAAGCTCATTGTAAAGCTAGTCTTAACTCATAGCCTATTTGATTCGAGCTAGTAAGCTTGAGGGGTATTCTATACCTAGTGCCCTAAAGCCAACTTGTTTGGGAGTCATTGACCCAAGACTCGCTACATGGATCAAATAGAAAGCTTAAGGAGTTAAGACACTCAATAGTGATACAACGTTAAAATATATATATATATATATATATTGATTTTTCATCGAATAATCGGATTCTATTGCTTAAGTAAGTAATGATATTCACATCGAAAAGTGGACAATGTGAAAATAAAAAAAAGGTGGAAGTAGCAATATACTTGTCTATATGAAAGTTTAGATAAATCAGAGATAAAGGTAGGATAATTTAGAAAAAGTTCAAAAAAAATTAATATTTTTTACTTAATTTTTCTATTGATAAGTATTAACATCCTAATGATATACCTCATTTATACTCTACTAAATATCAATGATCATTTTGAAAACTGCTTAGGTAAAATTTAAAACTCTAAAGTTAAAAGATATTTAAAACTAAATTCTTTCTTTACTCGAGGACGAGCAAAACTTAAGTTGGAGGATGTGATAAGTACCATAAATTCATCAATAAAAATATAAATTTATCAATTAATTTATATTAATTTTTAAGAATTAATGATCAATTTATATATATTTTTAAGAAATTAATATTTTTATTAATTAAAAAAATTAATTAAAAAATAATAAAAATTTAAAAATAAAATTTTATTATCAATGGAAAGAGCTTATTTTTTTGATCGTAATGAAATAAGTTTCGAGCAAAATGGAGCTAAAATGGAGAAGATATGAATTTCTAAAAAATAAAATAAATAAAAATTAAATAAAAAATAACATACGGCTCAGTCGGCTCAAGCCGCCGTGCTGTATCAGCCGACATGTCCAAACACACCAAGCCAAGTCGATAAAGTCGGTGCGCTAAGCCAGCAATGCTAGCTGACTCAACCCCGGAAGCCATCAGCTGGTCCACGATCCAAGCATTGACCGCCAGCTCAGTAGAAACTGATGAATCATGGAGCGACACGTGATTGACCTAGACCCTTAAAGGGTTCACAGAAAATATATCATGGCTCATAGGGCATTTTGGACTTTTCACTCGATAATCAGAGGCATTGATTCATTGCAGTGTGTAGTGCAGTCGATCCATACGGTCCATGGGAACAGTAATTATACGATCGTGCGGCTCTGATTGCTTGCGATCAAGATCGAATGGTGGAAGAAATTTTCTATTCAGACTTCATGTGGATCGCCATCCAACGGCAGCGCTCGATCCAGGAGATAACTCGATGATGATCAGGACTACCAATGCACGATCAATGGCTAGAATTTAATCCAACCTGATCTGGGTCGATACGCATCTAATTTTGATATTTTTTGGATTGTTTGATCCATATCTGATGGCCAGATTTCATTCAGAGTAATAGAATTCATCCAGGATTCTTTTTTAATCCAATTTTCACTCATATTTTTTCATATTTTGACGATCAAAGACCTCAGTCCTACATTGCCACTAGAAAAAGTCTCCAGTCCTCCTAACTCTATAAATAAGACCCCAGCCTTCCAGAATAGACAATCTTCGGTCAAGGTGAAGCTTTGGGATAGGATAGAGCCAGGCTTTGGATTAGAGGCTGCTTCAAAGCAATGGGTGCCAAGAAGAAGAGTTGGGCTTCTACACCATCTTTCTACCAATGCCGATCCAAGATCAGAGATCAGTCTATTTTAATTTTTTTTTTTTAATATATTTAAAATATAAACTTTTTAATTAATGCAATATTTATTTTCATGTTCTTTAATTTCATGCTCTTTATTTTTATTATAATTTAATTTTTGTATTTTAATTATTATTTTTTATTTTATTGCAAGTAGATGTTAAGATCTAACTAGTAGATCTTAGTACCATGTTTAAATTTCTACACCTTTTAATTTTCAACTTTTATTTTTTGACTTCACTTTTTATTTTAAAACTCTTTTCAAACCTTTTCTTTAAAAAAATCAAAGATTTCAAAACTAAAACACTACCTTCCCTATGGATTTGACTTGACTCACTACTAGCTATGTATTTTTAATTATTTTAAGAAGTTGGATTAAATTGATAAACACGATGTCTTAACAACAACATCGCATTCTTTTCAATACCTTAGTCGGATATTCCTGAACTATCTCAAGCTAAATGGCATAGTCTCTCAATGAACTCCACCTGGAATACCTCAATTCAATGGAATTTCAGAACAAAGGAATCGGACTCTATTAGATATGGTCCGATCCATGATGAGCTTCATAGACCTTCCTAATTTTTTTTGAGGACATAGTCTGTTAACTGCTATATATTTATTGAATAAGGTTCCCTCTAAAACCATTCCTATCACACTGTATGAGATATGGCATGGTAAGAAACCAAGTCTGAGTCATCTCAAAATTTGGGGTTATTCAGCTCATATCAAAAGACAATAAGTGGACAAGTTAGACTATAGGTCCTTTAGAGCTTAATTTATAGGATATCCTAAAGAATCATTAGGATATTATTTCTACATTCTAGAAGACCACAATATAATTACGAGTCGGCATGCTATTTTTTTAAAAAAATAATTTATTCAAAATAGTGGCATTAGAAAGCAGATCAAGCTCGAGGAGAAAGTCTCATAAGAGCAATGAGCTAAGAACCCTATGAAACTAAATCAAGTTGAGCCAATACAATCTCTACGACCTCCACCTTGAAGATTAGAAAGGATTTTCCATCCCCCTGAGAGGTACTTAGGTACTATTTCAGAGAAAGTAGAAAAAATATTCCTCGTAGGTAATGGAGCTCATGGTGATCCCAAAATCTATGATGAGGCGATATCAGATATCGACTCTGAGAAATGATTAGAGGCAATGAAATCAGAAATTGACTTGATGCACTCAAACCAAGTTTAGACCTTGGTAGATCCACTAGAAGGTATAGTACGTACTGATTGTAAATTGATCTACAAGAGAAAGATTGGTGCAGAGGGGAATATAGAGACATTCAAAGCTAGATTAGTGGCAAAAGGTTATAATCAGCATGAAGGCATTAACTATCACGATACCTTTTTGCCAGTAGCTATCCTAAAATTCATCTACACATTGCTTGTTGTTGCAGTCTATTTTGATTATGAAATATGGCAAATGGACGTGAAAATGGCATTCTTAAATGAATACCATAAGAAAGATATCTATATGTAACAGCCACTAGATTTCACATCTAGTGATGCTGATCACAAAGTATGCAAGCTGCAAAGGTCCATATATGGACTTAAGCAAGCATCTCGAAGCTGGAATATTTATTTTAATGATGTGATCAAATTATTTGATTTCATCAAAAATAAGGAGGAACCTTGTGTTTTTAAAAGGGTCAGTGGGAGCACTATTGTCTTCCTCATACTGTACGTGGATGATATCCTCCTTATTGGAAATGATATTCCTATGTTGACCATAGTTAAAATATGGTTATCTATAGAATTCTCCATGAAAGACCTAGGAGAAGCATCCTTCATTCTAAGAATCAAAGTCTATAGAGATAGATCGAATAGGATGCTAGGTCTTTCACAGAAGATGTACATAGAGGAAGTGCTATAGAGGTTTAGCATGAAAAACTCTAAGAGGAGATTAGTGTCCTTCAGACATGGCATTCATTTCTCCAAAAAAATGTGTCCCAACACATCAGAGGAGATTGAACGCATGAGCAAGATTCCTTATGCTTCAGCAATAGGGAGTGTCACAAGCAGATATCCATCAAATCTAGCTGAAGAATACTAGACTTCTGTGAAACATATCCTTAAGTACTTAAGAAAAACTAAGGATATGTTGTTGGTTTTTTGGTAATGGAGAACTCCAAGTCCAGGGGTATACAGACTTGTATTTTATGTCCGATATAGATAGTCGAAAGTCAACATCTGAGAGTCTATTTTTGTGTAATGGTAGTGTTGTTAGTTGGAAGAGTTCCAAGTAGACAATGATAGCAGATTCTACCATGGAAGCAGAATACATCGCTGCATCAGAAGCTGTGAAGGAAGCATTCTGGTATAAGAAAATCACTGCAGAGATCGAAGTGATGCATTTAGATGCCATTTCCCTATACTATGACAACAATGCTGCTATAGCCCTTGCTAAGGAGCCGAGGTCTCACCAAAAATTCAAGCACATTGAGCGGCGATATCACATCATCCACGATTACCTCAAGAAAAGTTATGTCGAGGTCAAGAGAGTCAACTCCATATACAATGTGGCAGACCCACTTACAAAGTCGTTAGGCCAGCAGAAGATTGAAACCCATCTTGAGAAGATGAGACTTAGATTTGTAACCAATTAGCTTTAGGTCAAGTGAAAGTTTGTTAGATATATGTGCCCTAGAAGCCAGAATTGGCTGACACTTGTAATATACATCTAAGGACAAAATTATAGTTTTGACTATAAATAATAAAATAAATTATTTTCCATCATAATGTGTATTTGAAAATTTTCAAGAGTTGAAAATTTAAGACATGAATTTTCATTATTAACTCATAAAATGCTCCCGACCGTAGGATCATCATAAGGATGGTGATTGATCTGGAAGGTTGGTGTACGATCGCTTCTTTAGGATAGATGAGTCTTGAGTCTATGGTGTAGAGATACTGGAGCGAGAGTACAGATACTCGTTAGAGAATAGGGCACTAAACGTGACCACCTCGAGCAGTCATGGGAAAGTCTACCTTCTCGTCGATGAATGGCTCAAAGCTATAGTGGTGTATCTGGTTCTTTGATCTGATGTGCATCGACAGTTCACCTTGAGGGTGTTATAGTTTGACTACACCATAACTCGGTCTCCTAGCCATTCAAAATCTTGAGGTGTATGTTCGCTATAGCATGTTCATTGTAGGAATTGGATTGCACCAATAGGAGATCTATCTATCTCGATAGATGAGGAGCAGCCCTGTGATGATCATGAGAATCAAGTGCATAAGCCCATGACTATGGTAAAGTGAAATAATAGAAAGAGTTTCTATTTGGGTTTTCATATTGGACTTGAATCGAATGATTAATTCATATGATGAAAATTTAGATTTGACGAGATCACCTTAACCCTAATCCGATCAGGATTCACCTTAACCCTAATCCGATCAAGATTCAAGATAGAGAAACTTAATCACACAGGTAACTGCACTGAGAGGTTCATTGTCAGTTCTGATGGGTTGCCACCATATGTTGCTAGGTGTCACTGATAGATTTTAGGAGCAATTAGAATGATTTGGATGATCGATTATACTAGTTGTCTGAATCAGAAAAGTTCTGATCCATCGGAAGATGTTTCGATGATGTCGATGATAGAGATCGTGATGTATCCTATTACCATATGAAATTAAGCCTAACTGGGTTATACAAACAAGGATTTGGATCTGGATATCATCAATTGGACTAAACCAGTTCAATTGATTTGAATAAGATTCAATTAGGTTCAAGAAAATCATGCTAGCACATGATTGAGCCTAATGTTCTCCTTCAATAATCATTAAATCTTATCTTGATTGAGCCAAATATGCTTGGGCTCATGCAGAAATCATTACTTGGTCTGATTGGAGCTTCTTCATATTAGAAAAGGATTTTCTTAATTTATGAGATAAATTTGAGACAACACCTATCATTTTTCGTCACCTGCTAAATCTTGTCCTTTGACTTTGGTCAAATGTTGACCTTTGACACTTAGACATCTACCCATGTGTCATATGCTCATAGGAGAGAACATGGAGCTTTGTCCCCTGCTAAAAAGTAGAAAGGGAGGGATGCATGCCTAGGGAGTAATGCACCCCATAAGGATCACGCCTGGAGTCCCAAACAGATGGGACTCCAGGTTGTTTCATGGTTTCAACTTGGGTGGTGCCAAAGAGTCTTCTTTGACCAGTCTTGGCACCACTTAAAGAGGTTTGTAAGGAACTCTAATCTGATTGGATCAGATGATGTTATCCCACCAATCAGATTTAGATCTGATTGCATAAAGAGCCGTGATTAGTCGGGATGATGTTCCACTGCATGGCGTAGCAGGGTCTATATAAACCCTATCTGTGCCTAGGATTAAGAGGTTCTACCCTTTACCCATGCTACAAGGCTTCTCTCCCTTCCTCTCTATGCCACCTTCATATCCTCTCTCTCCTACCCATGTCTAAGACATTTTGGGTGCAGTTTGGTGTGATCCGAGCAAGAGAAAGGCGATAGGAAAGGAACAAGGCAGCACTACTACAAGAGACAGTGACTGATCTTCAAATGCCATTTTGAAGATCTTCAAGATCAGATCCAGATCTAATTTTTGGAGGAGAGATTGAGAAGAAGAAGATCTTTAGATCCTATCCAAGTGGATACCGATAGAGGCCAGGCACTTGCATGGCTATATCCAGAACCTCAGGCAAACATCGAGATCATCATAGGATAATAGGATTACGCATAACATGATATAATTAAATTAGATTTAATTTATTTTATTTTATTAGATCAATAAAATTAGATTTGAAGAGTCTCAGATCTAATTTGAATCTAAGAGAAAATTTTTTGAAATATCCCTCTTGATCCAATCAGATCTGAACGAACCTGATTCAAAAAATAGGATTTTTCTTTTAATTGATTCATTATTAAATAAAATATATTTTTAGCATTTTCATCATAAAGTCTACATCTTCTAATGAACTCCATTATTGTGATGAAGTTTTAAAGACTATTTAGCTTCGATAAAGAGAGGATTTATTGATTAGTCCTTAAACTATTTATGACCAATGATATGTTGTTAATAAAGACGACAGCGTTTATCGAGCATAGGTCATTGTTTGCCATATGGGTTGGTTGTTCTCTTAACCAAGAAGTATGGAGACACTGGTATGGCATACAAATAAGATGCATAGGTACATCATCATTGAACATGACCAACTCCAGAGCATTCTGTTGTCGAAAATTGCTCTATTGGGATATAGATTAAAGTGTCCTTTAGACCTAAGATCACCACAGTGGCTTTCAAGCAACTCACTGTGCTTTGGTATCAGACTAACTAAATTTCTAATTTAGTGATGGAAGATTTTTAAGCACAGTCATGTACTTGCAAAGTGAGTGAGTGATCAAGATGGGATTGACCACTCTAAGAGTTAGAGAAGAATGCATCATTATATTTCAATATAGCAAAAATCTTGGCTAGGATAATCCATGAGATGGATTTGATATTTTGAAATACAATGTGGATGACCTAATCGAGGTTGATAGTTAAACTCCGAAATATCCTACGAGCATTTTGGTCAAAGGGATGAATTATACAAAAAACTATATCCACATGGGTTCTAAGAATGTTGTTCTATACATTCAACCTATTCGACCATCGGGTTGTTAGATGTGTGTCCTAGAAGCCAGATTGGCTATCATTTGTAATACACTTCTATGGATAATTTTATAATTTTGACTATAAATTAATAAATAGATTATTTTTCTATTACAGTGTGTATTTAAAATAGTCTATGATACATCCTTTGAGTTAATGGTAATGATAATTCATATTTTCAAGAGTTGAAAATTTAAGACATGAATCTTCATAACTAACTCATAAGTTGCTTTCGACCGTAGGATCATCATGAGGATGGTGATCGATATGGAAGATTAATATACAATCACTTTCTTAGGATAAACATGTCTTGAGTCGACGGTGTGCAGACACCAAAGCGAAAGTACAAGTACTTGTTAGAGAATGAGGACATTGAGCTTGACCATCTCAAGTAGTTATAAGAAAGTCTACCTTCTCATCGATGGTAGACTCGATGCTGTAGTGGTGTGTATGGTTCCTTGACCTGAGGTGCATCGATAGTTCACCTTAAGGGTGTTATAGTTTAACTACATCATAACTCGATCTCCTAGCCATTCAGACCCCTAATGTGTATGTTGGCTATAGCATGTTCATTGTAGAAATTGGATTGCACCAATAAGGAGATCTATCTACCTCGATAGATGAGGAGTAGCCCTATGATAATCATAAGATTGAGTTTTTAAACTCATGGTCATGGTAGAGTGAAGATGATAGAAAGAGTTTCTATTAAGGTTTCACATTGGACTCAAATCGAATGACTAATTCATATGACGGACATTGGGTTTGATGAGTTCACCTTAACCATAATCCTATCGGGGCTCTAAATAGAAGAATCCAATCACATAGATAACTGCCCCGAGAGTTTTTTTTTTAGTTCTAATGGATTGTCATCATATACTGCTAGGTATTACTGGTGGATTTTGGGAGCAATTAGAATGATTTTGATGATCAATCATTCTAATTGTATGAATCAGAAAAGTTCTGATCTATCGAAAGATATTTCGATGATGTCAACAATGAAATATCTTATTACCATACAAAATTGAATCTAACTAGGTCACACAAATAAGGGTTTGGGTCTCGATGTCATCAATTGAGCTAATTCAGTTTGATTTATTTGGATTAGATCCAATCAGGTTCAAGGTAATCATGCTAGCACACGATTGAGCTTGATTTTCTCCTTCTAAAATCTTTCTGATTCATCGCAACCAAGTCAAATTTGATTTGACTCATTCTTGTATTTTGAATAGATTTATTTTTATTTGATCAAAATAAGTTCAGGTCAGATTAATTGTAGAAATTAAATCTATTCATAGTCAAATTGGACTAGAGTCAAAAGTTGACCTATTTAAGAGAATTATGGATCACCTGATTAGATGCTTTTAGAAATTTTTATAAAAATCATTTTGATTTGATTTCTAGGTATGTGATACAACACAAATTATACATTCAGTGTACCAAATTTTGTGATTTTTAGAGGTGTCTAGATTGAGTTATGATAGAGTTTGATTTAGATCAAACTCTTGAGGGAAGAGTCCTAAGTGTAGTGGACTCTTTCTTATCTACTCATGCTACCACCTTTTAGATTGCTTTTTGGCATCAAAATTAGATGGGATCTGAGGATTTTCATGGAGATCAGGTCCAGGAGTCCCAATGGTCAGAAAAAAAAGGATTTTGATCAAAGAGGGACTCTAAATTGGTGCTATGCTTTTGTATAAGAACCCATGCACCAAGGCTCTTCATGTAGAAATATATTTCATAACCAAAGGCTACCATTCTAGATATCCCACACTCCCTCTATCCTCTCTCTCCCTCTCTTCTACATGCCTAAAAAGTTAGGCACAAATTTGAGCAGAAGATCCAAACAAATTTGTGAAGAGTTCAGCATATACGCGACGATGTTCATGAGACGGACATGCTGCCTTTAGAAATTTTTTGAAGGACTTTCAGATCAGATTTTAATCTTATCTTTAGATAAAATATTTATAAGGAGAAGACATCCAGATCCTTTCTATTTGGATATCAATAAAGGCTAGGCACGTGCATGGCTCCTTCCAGAACCTCAGAAAATATTAGGATCATCGTAGGATAATCAGATTACCCAAACAAGATATGATATTAAATCTAATTTAATTTTTATTTTAATTTTTAGTATCAGATCATCATGATCAAATTTAAGAACTCTTAAATTAGATTAGATTATTTAGAAATTTTTAGAAAAATCTATCTTAGATTTGATCAGATCTACACGATCCTACGGTGGAAAATAGAATTTTTCCTTCAACTGGTATCAGAGCCAAGTTAGCAGTTCTTCAAATCTACCTTAGATCTAAATTTATTTTTATTTTTTATTTGATATTAAAAGGTTTCAAATGTCATATTAGATGTTATTAGATTTAAAATCAAAAAATTAAAAGTTAAATAATTTAGATCTAATATGTATGAGATGCAAGACAAGACTAGGTATAGAATAGTTCTATGTGTAGTCTAGTATAATCATGTATTTATTTTGATTAAATATAATTTTAGTTCTATTTAATTTTTATTTTTCTAATATTATATTTATTATAATTAGATCTAAAAATAAAAAAATAAGTTTTAAATTTTTTATTTATTCATATGAGATATGAAAGATGCATGCTTAGAGTAGTCATAGAATAGTTCTATAAGATATCTAGAATAGTTTTATTTTTGATATGATCAAATTTAAAATTTTATTTTTTAAATTTAATATATAATTTTTTAGATCTAAAAGTATGCATATTGATGATATTGTAATGTATGCAAGACATATATTAGTAAGATCTTTTTATATGTGATATATGATCTAACTAGTTTTGTAGTAAAAAATTATATTTCTGATTAAGAAGTTCTCCATGGCTATCCAATCATAAGAATAAAGTAGGGTTTAAAGATCCTCTCCTTCTATTCGATGGATTTTTCTTATGGTGTATAGAGGTGTTGCACGTTCGTTCTTGATCAGAAATCAGAACTTATTTCTCTATAAAATCCTAAATCCTAAAATCCTAAAATTTTTATTATACATTTTGTTCATGAACCAAAAATTTAATTAAGAATTAAGATTAAAAAATTAATTAGATCTAAAAAATATGAATTTTTAAATCTAAGACATATTCATAAAATTGGGTTCAGACTTGGGTAGCTCAATTAGGTCTAGTGGTTGATCAAACCAAATCAAGAGTTGGTTAAGTGAGATCAAACAAAGCTTAGATTTGACCAGCCTAATAAGATTAAGTTTGGGTCAAGATCGAATCATATTGAAATGTGACTCGATCAAGTCAAGAACTAATTTTGCTCCATAATTCGAGCCTGGATAGTAGGCTAACCCAATTGGTTCTGATTCGATAATTTGGTGTCTAAGGTAAGTTTGGTAGACACGATCGATTGGTTTTTAATTGAGAGCTACTCGACCTGAATGCGGTCTTATCGAGTTAATGGTAAATCTCTTCTACTAGTCTCACTTACCTGACCATTTGTATCGACCCAGTTTTGATTTGAGGTGGCTAACAATTCAAGCCAATCCATGCCACTAGGTTAGTCATAATGGTTATGACTAAGTCAAGTCAAGTTTAAAGAGACCTAAATTAAATCATTCTAAGAAAATATTAAGTCTAAGATCTTCCACCATTGTAAATGCATGGGCCCTTTCTAAGATTGATTGTTCTCGATTGGATATAGTGGTTCAATTGCACCAAAAAAATGCAACAATGTCTATTTGGCATTGGATGCTAAAGGTTGGAGGATGGGTTGGGCTCAATATTTTGGATACGGTGAGGAACCCAATCAGGAATCCAATTTATACAAATGCTGGATCTGACTTAACTAAAAAGTAGATCAATATTTTGGACATGGTGAGATTTATGAATTAGAGATCTGGTTAGGGTGCACCATGATTAGAAAATCATTGGACAAGAGTTATCTACTCATCGATTCATCCATCACCAATAACTGTTAGGTGAGGTGGTGAGTCAGTTGGTGGGACTACACCACCCACTAAAAATTAATAATCATAGAGATTTTCACATCTCTGCCAAGGGAGTGTAGGGATTCGAGTAAATAGTAAGAACCTAATTTATTTAAAAATGAAACTCCTAAACAAATTGATTAAGTCTAATTATAAAATTTAACTAGAAACTTTGACTCTCTATAGAAAAATGTCTGTGTCCAATCCACTAGCCTATATCCTGGACACCCATAGACTGATCGGATCCAACTACAAGGATTGGCTTCAAAACTTCGAAATTATTTTGGATTCTAAGATATTGACTCATGTGTTGGAATAGGATTCTTCCACCTTACTAGCCCGTCCATTCGCTGATTAGAGAGCATCTCTCGAGAAGTGGACAGATGAAGATAACAAAGCCAGGTATTACATGTTGGTCTCGATGTCTGTTGAGCTCCAGCACCAACATGAAGACATTAAGACTAGCCATCAAATATTGGCTCACCTACAAGAGTTGTTTGGTGAACAGAGTTGCACAGCCAAATATCAAATCACTAAAAGACTGTTTAAGGCTCAATTACGTGATGGACAGTTAGTCCATGATCATTGTTATATAATGATCAAGGACTTAGAAGAGCTTGAGAAGCTCGATATCAAGTTAGATCAGGATCTACAAACTGATATAATTTTGTAGTCCTTGACTTATGCATATGGGCAGTTCATCATGAACTACCATATGCATAAACTTTAGAATACCTTGGCTGAGCTCATGAATATGCTGATTACTGCTGAGCTTTCTATGAAAGGTTCTAAAGGCTCGGTACTTGCTGTGGAGCAGACTTCTTCCATGAGAAAGTTTTTTGGAAAGAAGAAGAAGTCTGTGAAGAAGTAGAAGATGGATGGTGGAAAGAAGAGGAAGGCAGAGCTGAAGAAGAAGGTCGCTGATAAAGAAAAATGTTCTCATTGCAACATTGACAGCCATTGAAAGTAGAACTGCCCTCTTTACCCAGCCTGAGGAATAAGAAGGAGGCTCATTATAGAATCTAATCTTATAGTTTCTTCTGCATCCAGTTAGATGCTTGACTCTGATTCTAGTGCTCACTTGTGCACTTCTATGCAGGGTCTTGAGCATAGTAGGAGACTGAGGGATGGTGAGATGATCCTATGCATCGAGAATGGTGAAAGAGTTGCTGCTGTGGTCGTGAAAACTGACCCTCTACAATTACCATTAAGATTAGACTTAGTACTTAGGGACTATTTTTCTGTGTCTACAATAAGTAGGAATTTGATTTCTATTTCATGTTTAGCATAGGAATGCTATGTAATTAGTTTTCTTAAGGATCATTGTAATATTCTTTATGAAAGAAACAAAATTTCTAGTGGTTTCCTTATAAATAGTCTCTATCAGTTACATATTGATATTTCTATTTTTAATATCGAGTAAAATGTGAATACCATAGGATTAAAGCGACCTAGGGATAGTCTAAATGATAAGTATCTTTGGCCCCTTAGGCTAGGTCATATAACTGAAGACAGGGTTAACAAATTGGAGAAATCTGGGCTATTGAGTCCATTGTCTTTCGAGTCATATCCGATTTATAAATCATGCCTTCATGGCAAAATGACCAAGCTCCCTTTTCTGGGACATGGAGAATGGGCCACAGATCTACTTGCCCTAGTATATACTGATGTATGCAACCTATTTGATGTATCAGCCAGGAGTAATTATATCTACTTCATCACCTTTACCGATGATTTGTCTCAGTACGGGTATGTGTATTTGATGCGACACATGTCTAATGCTTTTAAAAAGTTTAAGAAATTCAGACTTGAAGTAGAAAAACAAACAGAAAAATCCATTAAGGTTCTTCGATCAGATCGAGGAGGCGAATACCTTAGTTGAAAATCCCTAGACTATCCTAAGGATAATGGCATAGTCTTTCAATGGACTCCACCTAGAATGCCTCAACTCAACGGGATTTCAGAATGGAGAAATCAAATCCTATTAGATATGGTTCGATTCATGATGAGCTTCACAAACCTTTCTAAGTTTCTTTGGGCACATAGTCTGTTGACCGCTATATATCTACTGAATAGGATTCCATCTAAAATCATTCCTACCACACCGTTTGAGATATGGCATGGTAAGAAATCAAGTTTGAGTCATCTTAGAATTTGGGGTTGTCCAGTCCTTGTCAAAAGATAATAGGCAGACAAGTTAGAGTCTAGGTCCTTTAAAGCTTGGTTCATAGGATATCCTAAAGAGTCATTAGGATATTATTTCTATTTTCTGGAAGGTCACAATATGATTGTAAGTTGACACACCATCTTTCTTGAAAAATATTTTATTCAAGATGGTGGCATCGGAAGATAGATTAGGCTCGAGGAAAAAGTCTCCCAAGAGCCACGAGCCATGGAACCTATGGAACCCAATCAGATTAAGCCAGTCCAATCACTACCTCATCCATCTCATAGATCAAAAAGGATTTCTCATCCCCCTAAAAGGTACATAGGTACTTTTTCAGAGGACGTAGAGAAAATATTTTTCATAGGAAAAGGGATTCATGATGATGATCCAAAAATCTATGATGAGATGATATCAAATATCGACTCCAAAAAATGGTTAGAGGTAATGAAGTTAGAGATTGACTTAATGCGCTCGAACCAAGTCTGGACCTTGGTAGATCCATCTGAAGGTACAGTACCTATTGGGTGTAAATGGATCTTCAAGAGAAAGATAGGTGCCGATGGAAATATAGAGATATTCAAAGCAAGGCTCGTAGCAAAAGGGTATAGTCAGCACGAAGGCATTGACCATCAGCATACTTTTTCGCCAGTAGCTATACTCAAATCCATCCGCAAATTACTTGCTTTTGCAGTCAATTTTTATTATGAAATTTGATAGATGGATATGAAAATGGCATTCTTAAATGGATATCTTGAGGAAGGTATCTATATGGAACAATCGCTGGGTTTTGCATCCAGTGATATTGATCACAAGATCTACAAGCTACAAAGGTCCATATATGGACTTAAGCAAGCATCTCAAAGCTGGAATGCTCATTTCAATGATGTGATCTGATAAGTGGTAAAAATATACTAATAAAAGTATTAAATTATAAAATAAATTAATTTATTTTTTAGAAATTGATACTTTTGTTAATCTTATGTAGGAAAGAAGACCACCAATATGAAGATCTTATTTTTCTGATTCAGATGAAATAAATTTCAAACAAAACAGACTTCAAACGAGCTTGAAAATAAATTTCAAAGGAAATAAAAAAGAAAGCCGATTTGGTTCAATCTAGTTCAAAAAAACTAGCTCAGTAGACCGCACTCAGATCGACCGACCCACTGATGTCATGCTTATGCAGCGCTGACATCAGCATTTTTTGTGGTGCACGGTGGATGACTATAAAGGATATTTCGAGGATTTTATAGTGAGAAGTGCGCTCTAATTGGCTGAAGAAAGCGGTGGTCCATGCAACACCGAGCTCACGCATGGTCTACAGAGGGCAATCTAGGAATTCTATTTGATCTAACAGATGCATTTCACTGGGATTTGATCAAACGGCTAATAGTTGTGCGCTGACGAATGGCAGATGTAGCTCTCGGTTGAGATCCAACTATTGAGATTCATCTCAACTTTTAATTAAGAATCTGAAGCTCTCCTATGCATGATTTGATGGTCCAAATTCAATCTTTAAAGCTGATCCAATGGTCTAAATGAATTTTGACTTGATTTGGGATTTTAAAATGATTTTTGAGTGATTTTTGGACCGTTTGATCGACATCCATGGTCAAAATTGATCTAGGACTCTTTTTGAGTTTTTTTGAGAGTTTTAAACCCGATTTCAATGGGATTTCGACCTAAGACCATCCAAATTATTTAAAGGCCTGCTATTGCCGAAGAAAAAAGGAGCAGAGAGAGAGAGAAAAAATATAGAGGGTTTTGGGAAGAGAGTTTTAAGAGAGAGCATAGGAGCAGGGAAAAGAAAAGAGTTCAGAGAGTTTTGAGAGAACGAAGAGAAAGGGTTTTTATATTTTTTTTCTTTTCTTCTTCATATAATCAAGGCATCGATTAAGAAGCTTCTCTTCTTCTTCATCAAGTTTTCCATACCAAGAGCAATGGATAACCAATTTCAGTAATTAAACAATCTAATTTCTTCATGCTTTTTATTTTATTTGCTATTTTTGAACTTGTTATCATGAACTAAATTTTCTTTTACTAAGGCTAACGTGTAGCCACTCTTTTGATGCAATATTTAGTATTATTTATTTTTAATTTTAAATTTTATTCATGAGGAGTATATAAATTTGATCTTAATGCTTTTAGATTACTGGCCATCTTCTAATTGATCTGATGAACATAGATGTTACGGACCAAGTACATCTATGTTATTGCTTCTTGATTATATACCTTATATTATGAATCAAATTAGAATTCATATGCATGCAAAAATTTTAGTGCACTTTGGACGCAGCGTATTTTAATTAGAGGATTTCACAAAACTTAATGCATTAATATTTATTTAAATTACACCTGGACCAAAGGATAATTAATAAATATTGATAGTTTTGCTATGCCTGGACCAAAGGATAGTGAATAAATTAGGAGACTCCACCGTCACATGAAATAAAATTAATCTAATAATCTGAATATTGTATTGACTGAGTTGGTGAACCGATTGCCTTAGTAATCCATTGCTCTTAAGTTTAAAATCCTAATAATTACACTCTCTCTATTTCCTTAAAATTTTTAATTATTTTTTTATTTTATTCTTTAATTTTTTATTCTCATAAATCGATCTTCTAAATAAAGCATAGGAAAGAGCTTTTCAGTACTTATTTTTCAATCCTCTAGGGATGATACTCTACTCATTCACTTTATTACTTGATCGACTGGTGCACTTGCCATAGCTATAAGATTAGCACGCATCAAGTTTTTGGCACCGTTGCTGGGGATTGTGTCTAAAATAATATTAAAATTTTGATCCTAGCTTTACTTTAGAAATTTATTTTTAATTTTTATTCTTACTTTATTTTTTTTAAAAAAAATTTATTCAGTGCATGACACGTACTGGACATAGTAACTTACTACCTTTAGATCCAGAAATTGAAAGGACCATTAGAAGACTACAACAAGAAGAGAAACATGGCAGCTGAAGATCCTAACGACATCAATCTAGGATTGGATATGGCGATCGAAGGACAGCATGAAGCTATTCGATCAGTACATCGTCCATTAAATGATTACATCACACCATCTATAGCCGATGCAGCTTCGAGCATCAGGAGACCGCCAGTGTAAGCAAACAACTTTGAAATAAAATCGACGATGATCCAGATGATTCAATCAACTATCCAATTCAGTGGACACATGCATGATGATCCGAATGCCCATATTTCTAATTTTCTTGAACTTTGTGATACTTTTAAAATTAATGGGGTGTCGGATGATGCTATTAGATTAAGGTTATTTCCTTTCTCTTTATGGGACAAAGCTAAAAGTTGGCTTCATTCTCTTCCTGCAGGTTCTATCACAACTTGGGATGTCCTAGCCCAAAAATTCTTAGCCAAGTACTTTCCACCTTCCAAGACTGCTAAGATGCGCAACGATATCACTTCTTTTATGCAGATGGACATGGAGACACTATATGAGGCTTGGGAGCATTTCAAGAAACTACTGAGGAGATGTCCACATCATCAACTATCCGTATGGCTTCAGGTACAAACTTTCTATAATGGTTTATCTCCTACTAATCGATTCTATGATTGATGCAGCAGCAGGAGGAACCATTAACCAAAAAATGAAGGAAGAAGCCTTTCGATCTGATCGATGAGATGGCATCAAATAGCTATCAATGGCAGATAGAACGCATGATGCCAAAAAGACTAGCAGCTGTGCAGGGAGTAGATTGCGTGCCAATCTTACTAGCTGAAATTACAGCCCTTAGAGCCGAAGTCAACAACTTGAAGGGAATAGCTATGCATGTTCAGAGCATCACTTGTGACCTATGTGGAGGAGGACATAATACGAGCAATTGCCAGATAGGTAATCCTTTTGCTAAAGCAACTGATACAGCTAATTATGTTGGTAATTTTTTCAGGCCGCAATAAAATAATTCCTACTCCAACACATACAATCAAGGGATGGAGGCAGCACCCAAATTTCTCATGGAGCAATCAAAATGCAGCACAACAGCCACCCCCGGGGTTCCAAGTACCTGAAAAGAAGTCCAACATGGAAGGAGCTGATGGTCAAATTTATGCAAAACCAAGAAGCAACTATAAAAAATTTGGAAGCCAAACTTAGGCAGGACCAAACAGCAGCAATTCGAAACTTGGAGATGCAAATAGGTCAAATGGCTAAGATAATCTCCGAGAGACCTCAAGGATCCTTGCCAAGCAATACGGAGACAAATCCAAGGGAGCAAGTCAATGCTATCACCCTAAGAAGTGGTACAAAGCTGGAGGAGCCACATCAGAAGAAAGAGACTGAAGAGCCAACTATAAATAAGGAACCATCAACTCAAATTCGTATCAGTCACCAAAAAACAACCAGCAGATGGATGGTCTCCAGGTATACAGTTTGCTGATCCAAATGTGAAGCCCTACGTGCCGCCACTACCATTTTCAGAGAGACAAATACAGCATCCAGATAAGAAATTTTCTAACTTTTTCAAAATTTTAAAGAATTTACATATTAATATTTCCTTTTGTAGATGCTATTACTCAAATGCCCAGGTATGCCAAGTTTTCTCAAAGAAATCCTAACAAATAAGAAAAAGCTGAAGGAGCATGAGAGAATAAATTTGAATGAAGAATGCTCAGCAATACTTCAAAATAAATTACCACAGAAGCTAAAAGATCCTAGGGAGTTTTACTATCCCTTGCATTATTGGTGATTGTAGTTTTGATAAAAGTTTTATGTGATTTAGGAGCAAGTATTAATCTCATGCCTTTTTCTATTTTCAGGAAAGCTGGGTCTAGGAGAACCAAAGCCTACCACTATTACTCTTCAATTAGCCGACAGATCCATTCAAATATCCAAGAGGTATAGTGGAGGATGTCTTGGTAAAGGTAAACAAGTTTATTTTCCTGTTGATTTTATTGTTCTTGATATGGAAGAAGATTATGATGTACCCCTTATTTTAGGGAGACCCTTTTTAGCTACTGGAAGGAGCTTTAATAGATGTTCAACAAGAAAAATTAATTCTTAGAAGTCCAAGATGAACAAGTTACTTTTAATGTTTTCAAAGATACTAAACATCCTGATGATAATCAAACTTATTTTCTAATTGATATTATTGACAATTCATTATATGAGAATTCTGTAGAAAATAGGTTTGAGACTATAAAAGCTAGCAATGTCCAAATTGAAAGAGGGCTCGACCAAACATGAAAGTATTCCAATTGAAGTGGCACCAAGATTGATCCAACTTTAGAACTCAAAGAAAGTCAAGCTGAAGACTATAAATCAGAACTACTAGATAGGTTGTTTCTTTTCTTTTTTAGTTTTGATCATTTTTCTTTTATTTTTTAGTAATTTATTGTTGCTCTTTTACTGCTTTGGTGTGTATTTTCAATTTTGCAGAAAAAAATCAATGAGAAGCTCAAGCAAAATTTCAAAGCTCCAAAGAACCAGACTAAACCAAATCAGGTGTATTCCTTCCTATCCTTTATTGCACCCTTTATTTTTCTTTCTCCTTTAAGACAATATAGAATAAGTTGGGGGGAAAAATATATATATATATAAAAAAAAAAAATAACCATGTGTCAAGAAGAAAATCTTGAGCAAGATAAACTGGATAAGTGATAAAAGATAGAATTATTTGCTAATGAATGTAATGAGTTAAAGAAGTAGATTAGTTGGTCAACTTTTAGCAGCCTACTTAGGTCATTAAAAGACTATTAGCACTTTCTAATTGCACATGCACACTAACAAGGCAAAGTAGGTATTGATTATAAGGCCAACTGAGGATTCAATTATCACTAAAAATTGATAATTAATATACATTCTAATCAAAGAAACTTGAATTTAAGGAAAGAGCTACCTGCCTAAAAATAAAGTGCAAAAGATAGAGTATATGTGGATTGCCCAAAGCCTAGTAACTGGGTCTCTGCACCTAGGTCAAGTGTGGAAATTCACGTAAAATGGTGAAGGGAAGGCCAGGATGCTCAGCACAGAAAAAAAAAAAAAAAAAAAAGGAAAAGGCAGTGTGAAAGCTACCTTAATTCATGAGTATAAAATTGAGAATGTATAGAAAATTGACCAAAATAGGTGATAAAGAGGATACTTTTGTTCTTTTAATTTAATACTGAAATGCTAAAGTTAGTCATCACGAACACAAGTGCTATAGATCTTTGATGTACTCTAAAAAAAGTTTTTAATTGTATTGACTAAAAAATTTGCTTCTGAAGCTCAATGCTTAGTTAGCGGTATTTTCTAAACTTTTTGATCTTTAGTCCTAGATTTTATCTTTCTGATGGATAATCTTATTGAAACATGATATTAAATAAAACATTGCTAAGGGACTAGCAATGACTAAGTTAGAAGGTGCTATAAGTGGTAAAAATATACTAATAAAAGTATTAAATTATAAAATAAATTAATCTATTTTTTAAAAATTAATATTTTTATTAATTATATGTAGGAAAGAAGGCCACCAATATGAAGATCTTATTTTTCTGATTCAGATGAAATAAATTTCAAGCAAAATAGACTTCAAATGAGCTCGAAAATGAATTTCAAAGAAAATAAAAAAAAAATGGTCCGGCTCAATCTGGTTCAGAAAAATTTGCTCAGCAAATCATGCTCAGACCGACCAACCCACTGATGCCACGCTTATGTAGCACTGACATCAGCATTTTTACGGCACATGGTGGACCACTACAAAGGGTATTTCGAGGATTTCATAGGAAGAAGCGCACCTCGATTGGCTGAAAAAAGCGGCGGTCCATGCAACACCAGGCTCACGCATGGTCTACAGAGAACAATCTAGAAATTCTACCTGATCCAACGGACCTCTTTCACTAGGATTTGATCGAATGGTTGATAGTTGTGCACTGACGAATAGTGGATGCAGCTCTCGATCGAGATCCAACGGTTAAGATTCATCCCAACTTTTAACTAAGAATCTGAAGATCTCCTGTGCATGATCTGCTAGCCTAGATTTAATCTTTAAGGCCGATCCAATAGTCCAAATGAATTTTAACTTGATTTAAAATTTTAAAATAATTTTTGAGTAATTTTTAAACCGTTTGATCGACATCCAACAGTCAGATTTGATCCAAAACTCTTTTTGAGTTATTTTGAGAGTTTTAAATCCGATTTCAACAAGATTTTGACCTAAGACCACCCAGATTATTTAAAGGCCTACTATTGCTGAAGAAAAGAGGAGTAGAGAGAGAGAAAAAAATATAGAGGGTTTTGGGAAGAGAGTTTTAAGAGAGAGCTTGGGAACAAGGGAAAAAAAAGAGTTCAGAGAGTTTTGAGAGAGAGTTTTAAGAGAAAGAAGAAAAAGGATTTTTATATTCTTTTTCTTTTCTTCTTCTGATAATCAAGACATTGATCAAAGAGCTTCTCTTCTTCTTCATCATGTTTTCCACACTAAGAGCAATGGATAACTAATTTCAATAATTAAATAGTCTAATTTCTTCATGCTTTTTATTTTATTTTCTATTTGGGAATTTGTTATCATGAACTAAATTTTCTTTTACTAAGGCTAAGGTGTAGCCACTCTTTTGATGCAATATTCAGTATGATTTATTTTCTATTTTAAATTTTATTCATGAGGAGTATATAAATCTAATCTTAATGCTTTTAGATTACTGGCCATCTTCTGATTGATCTGATGAACATAAATGTTACGAGCCAAGTACATCTATGTTATTGCTTCTTGATTATATACCTTATATTATGAATCAAATTAGAATTCATATGCATGTAGGAATTTTAGTGCGCTTTGGATGCAGCGTATTTTAATTAGAGGATTTCACAAAACTTAATGCATTAATATTTATTTAAATTACACCTGAACCAAAGTGTACTTAATAAATATTAATAGTTTTGCTACGTCTGGACCAAACGATAATGAATAAACTAGGAGACTCCACCATCACATGAAATAAAATTAATCTAATAATCTGAATATTGTATTGACTGAGTTGGTGAACCGATTGCCTTAGTAACCCATTACTCTTAAGTTTAAAATCCTAATAATTACACTCTCTCTATTTTCTTAAAATTTTTAATTATTTTTTTATTTCGTTCTTTAATTTCTTATACTCATAAATTGATCTTCTAAATAAAGCATAGGAAAGAGCTTTTTAGTACTTGTTTTTCAATCCTCTAAGGATGATACTCTACTCATTTACTTTATTACTTGATCGACTAGTATAGTTGCCATAGCTATAGATTAGCACGCATCATGATTAAATCATTTGGATTCATCAAGAATGAGGAGGAGTCCTATGTTTTCAAAAAGATCAGTGGAAGCATTATTGTCTTTCTCGTACTGTACATGGATGACATCCTTCTTATTGAAAATGATATTCCCATGTTGACCATAGTCAAAATATGGTTGTCTCAAGAATTCTCCATGAAAGACCTAGATGAGGCATCATTTATTGTAAGAATTAAGGTCTATAGAGATATACCAAATAGGATGCCTGGTCTGCACAGAAGATTTACATAGAGGAGGTGCTAAAGAGGTTTAGCATGAAAAAATCCAAGAGAGGATTGGTTCCCTTTAGACTTGGCATTCATTTCTCTAAGAAGATGTATCCCATTACACTTGAGGAGATTGAATGCATGAGCAAGATCTCTTATGCTTCAGCAATAGGGAGCCTCATGTACGCCATGCTATGTACGCGATCTGATATTGTCCATGTTGTGAGTGTCACGAGCAGATATCAGTCAAATCCAGGCGAAGAGCACTAGACTTCTATGAAATGTATCCTTAAGTACTTAAGAAGGACTAAGGATATGTTTCTAGTCTTTGGTAATGGTGAACTCTAGGTCCAGGGGTATATAGGCTTAGATTTTATATCCGATATAGATGATCAAAAGTCAACATCTAGAAGTCCATTTATTTGTAATTATGATGCTATTAGCTGAAAAAGTTTCAAACAGATGGTGATAATAGATTCCATCATGAAAGCAAAATATATCGTTGCATCGGAAGCTACAAAAGAGGCATTTTGGTACAAGAAGTTTGCAGTAGAGCTCGGAGTGATGCCATCAGATGCCATCCCTCTGTACTATGATAATAATGATGCCATAGCCCTAGCTAAGGATCCGAGGTCTCATCAAAAATCTAAGCACATTGAGCGGGGATACCACCTCATTCGTGATTACCTCGAGAAGGGATACGTCGAGATCAAGAGAGTCGACACTACAGATAATGCTGCTGATCCACTGACAAAGTCATTGAGCCAGCAGAAGATCGAAGTCCACCTTGAGATGATGGAACTTAGATTTGTAGCCAATTGACTTTACGTTAAGTAAGAGTTTGTTAGATGTGTGCCTTAGAGGCCAGATTAGCTGTCACTTATGTTAGATATGTGTGCCTTAGAAGCCAAAATTGGCTGACACTTATAATACACTTCTAGGAGCAAAATTATAATTTTGACTATAAATAATAAAATGGATTATTTTCTATCACAAATGTGTATTTAGTGTCTATGATACTTTTCTTGAGTTAATGGTAATGATAATTCATATTTTCAAGAGTTGAAAATTTAAGACATTAATTTTCATTTATTAACTGATAAAATGCTCCTAACCATAAGATCATCATGAGGATGGTGATTGATCCAAAAGATTGGTGTACGATCGCTTCTTCATAGTAGATGAGTGTTGAGTCTATGGTGTAGAAACATCGAAGTGAGAGTATAGGTACTCATTAGAGAATGAGGGCACTGAGCATGACCACCTCGAGCAGTCATAAGGAAGTCTACCTTCTTATGGATGACTGACTCGAAGCTGCAATGGTGTGTCTAGTTCTTTGACTTGAGCTCCATTGGCAGTGTTAGATATATGTGCCCTAGAAGCTAGAATTGGCTGACACTTGTAATACACTTCTAAGGGCAAAATTATAATTTTGACTAATATCAATAAAATGGATTATTTTCTATCACATATGTGTATTTAGTGTCTGTGATACATCCTTTGAGTTAATGGTAATGATAATTCATATTTTCAAGAGTTGAAAATTTAAGACATGAATAATCATTGTTAACTCATAAAATGCTTCCGACCATAGGATCATCATGAGGATGGTGATTGATTCGGAAGGTTGGTGTATAATCGCTTCTCTTTAGTAGATGAGTCTTGAGTCTACGGTGTGGAGATATCGGAGCGAGAGTATAGGTACTCGTTAGAGAACGAGGGCACTAAGCGTGACCACCTCGAGTAGTCATTAGGAAGTCTACCTTTTCGTCAATGACTGACTCGATGTTGTAGTAGTGTGTCTGGTTCTTTGACCTGAGGTGCATCAACAGTTCACCTTGAGGGTGTTATAGTTTGACTACACCATTACTCGATCTTCTAGCCATTCAGAACCCTGAGGTGTATGTTGGCTATAGCATGTTCATTGTAGGAACTGGATTGCATCAAGATGGAATCTATCTACCTCGGTGGTAGAGGAGCAGCCCTATGATGATCATGAGAATCAAGTCCAGAAGTCCATGGCCATGGCAGAGTGAAATAATAGAAAGAGTTTCTATTTAGATTTTCACATCGGACTCGAATCGAATGATTACATCATATGATAGAAACTAGGGTTTGACGAGTTTACCTTAACCCTAATCTAATCGGGGCTCAAGATAGAAGAACTTAATCACACAGGTAGCTGCACCAAGAGGTTCACATTCAGCTCTGATGGGTTGCCACCATATACTGCTAGGTGTCACTGGTGGATTTTGGGAGCAATTAGAATGATTTAGATGATCGATCATTCTAGCTGTTCGAATCAGAAGAGTTCTGATCCATCGAAAGGAGTTTCGATGATGTCGATGATAGAGATCATGACATATCTCATTACCATATAGAACTGAACCTAACTGGGTCACACAAATAAGGGTTTGAATCTGGTGATCATCAATTGAACTGATCCAGTTCAATTGATCTGAATGAGATTCAATTAGGTTCAAGAAAATCGTGCTAGCACTCGATTGAACCTAACGTTCTTCTTTTACTATCATAAATAAGTTGTCCTGTCTGAGCCAAAGAAGTTTGTGCTCAATTAGAGGCCTTCATATGGTCTGACTGGAGGTTGTCCAAGTCAAAAAAGGTTGTCTTATTTTGTAAGACATTACCTGCCATTTTTGATCACCTGCCATTTCTTGTTCTTTGACTTTGGTCAAAAGTCTACCTTTGACTGGTCAAATGTTGACCATTGATACTTTGACTTTTGACCACATGTCATGCACCTATTGGAGAGCTAGTAGGGGCTTGTCCCCCTGCCAGAACCTAGCAAGGAAGGAGGGCGCATGCCACCCT